>CATKHJ010250629.1:0-51524 GCA_949750685.1 Vernicia montana
GCATATACAACAAATTGGGAGGAAAAAATGTCAATATGTATAATGTCAAAATATGAGAAAGTAATTTCTTTACAATCCAACACAAAAATTATTTTTGCTTTAATATAAAAATGTAAATCAAAATAATATTTAAAGAAAAAATAAAAGAAAAGAACAAAAGGTAAAATCAAGAATTTGAAGATGCTATTTTTGCATATTGCTTAGCTACTGATAAAGAAACAGAGAGATAGAGATTGAAACCTGAGAATCGCACTTCACCGTCACACACCAGCCTAGCTCAAGCTTGTGGTGGTTGGTGACCAGGTGAATGGTGAGCCAAGTGAACGGTGATCCTGACCAAGTGTAATCGCACTTTTATTGGGTACGATCTTGGATGAATGGCGAGTTGCTCAACCAGCAATTGGTGGCAGAGATCAAGCAGGTGAACAACAGATTGGCCAGGCGACGATCTGGGCTTGCGATTGTTCGGAATACGCGAGCTCCAATGGGTCTCGTTGAGCGTCGATCTCGGACGGATGGTGAGCTGCAATGTTCAAGCATTGACAAGTGGTGAACGGCGCTGGTGATTGGCCTCTTCTCTAACGCCGACAAGTGGTGCCTGAAAATGGCAGTAGCTTGCTTCACTTAGGTCAATGTTTTTTTTTTTTTAATAATCCACATGGAGACAATAAGACAGGTAGCATTCATTTATTCGCCACGTGTATTAATGAAATCCACGTGGATTCAGTAATCCATGTGGCATGTACAGTCATATTAAAAATATTAAGAATGGGGTCCACATGTGCAACGTCTGCATGCACTGAAAACATTAGAGCTATGGACTCTTAAGTGCTAACGGAGTAAAGTACAGATCTCTCTTTATAAAAAAAAAAAAAAAAATTCACAAACTCATAAGTGAAAAATTGTCAAATCACATGATACTTTTTTGTACTTATCCTTTTTTTTTTTTTTTTTTTTATCTCAATTGATTCATTATAATAAGTATTGCTTATATTACTAAATAAAGAGTAAAATAGTAATTGTACAATATTATAATTTTCTTTCTTTTTATATTTTGTTTTCTAAATAGTGGAAAATAAATTTATTTTCATTAATCTCTTTTTATTTTTCTCCAATCCAAACATGAGGGAGAAAAATAAAGAAGGGAAAATAAAATTTATTTTCTCTCCTCCCTATAAAAATTTCTCAAATATAAGGTAAAGAGAAAGACTATTCCCTATTGTATAACCTAATGTGTTTTGTTTGGTGATCCCTCCATAATATAAAAAAAAAAAAAAAATGTAATGAAGAATGTTATGGATGGGAATTAAAATCACCATCATTGATTATTTTAGATTCATAAAATTGATGTTATGTTGAAAGTTAAAAATTATTTATATGTGGTGTGGTGTTATAAAAAAGAATTTTCTTAAAAATATTTAAATTAAATTTAAAAGTAGAAGAGAAAAGAGTTATCCAATGAATTTGAGCCATGAATCTAAATAACTTTGTAGATAAAAATCCCAACAATTTGCACCAAGTGAGATCTTTTGTACTATGTGATAGAAATGAACAAATGATTTGAATTAGTAGGATCCAAAAATTTTTGTGGGGCAAATTTTTGTCTATTACCAAGATCTTCTAAATCAAGCATTAATTGGGATGTTGGGTATGAAATTTATATATATTTATATATTTCAATAATAATAATAATAATAATAATGAATGAGTTGGATAAGAAGCAGCCAAATTTGGTGTGGGGACAAACGCACCAACAAAACTAATATAAAATTAACCATTTATTGATAAGTTCTAAATTAAATAATTAAAACTTTATACTAATCTTATCTTTTATATTATAATATAATTAAAAAAATTTGCCAAACAAATTAGGAATCTATACAGCAAATCATATACTTACAATAGCAATAGAATAATAAATCAAAAGTTGCAGACTATGACATTCTATCTTTAATAATAATTAATTTGGTGATTTGTTAGATTTTAATATGTTAACCTCAAGAAAATCAATATAATGTTAGTATTTTTTAACAATTATTTAAATAAATAAATTTAATTAATTAATTAATTAAAATTTTAATATACTTTATAATAGTTCTATAAATCAAACATGGCATGTGTAGTGCATCATTGATACCAACAAATAGTTTGGGTAATGGGAGCTTGATGGGTATCATAGAGCCCACCAACAATGCAATATGGAGAAAGTAGAAAAAATTGAAAATTTGATTTTGAAATTGAAAAATTAATTTTTAAAAAAAATTGTATTAGATCATTTACACACAAGTTATCATGTTAAATAAATAAATAAATGTTTTCTAATAATTTTTTTCAACTATAAATCCTTATGATGAATTTGCAATGTATATGCTATAGAATTAACTACAAATATGGTAATGGAAATATATATATATATATAAAAGAGATTTTAAATAAGTCTGTGCATCTATCAAAATTATTTTTTGAAAATTGAAACCTAATTAATAAAGTGAGAAATAATTTACTTGAGTCAAATAATATTTGTTAAAAATAGATAATTCTTAAATATTTTATTAGTGAAATTTAAATTTAAATTGATTATTATAAATTATTATTTTTTAAGCATGGGAGGAGGAATTAAATCTGAGTTTACTGTTTAAGTTGTATATGTACTTAACATGAAAAGTTATGTCTTGGTGTACATCACAGATTAAATTTAACTTAGACTACGTTTGTTTCGTGAAAAATATTTTATTGAAAAACATTTTCTGCATTTTCTAATGTTTTGAAACGTTTTGAAAAATTAGTTAACGGAAAATATTTTACTGATCAATAGAAAACTAAGTTTTTTTTTTAATGAAAATAACTTATTCTTTTCAAAACGGTAAGTTATTTTCCGAATTTTGACAAACTTATCATAATGAAAGAAAAATATGTAAATATAAATTTATTAATCTCTCAATCACCAATACTCATTACCGGCGACCATTGATGACCATCACCAGTGACCACCGCCAATCACCGCCGGTCACTGTTGGACACTGACAACTACCATCAATCGCCAGCGACCATCAAATTTACTATTTTTATATATTTTTTCTCATACTTAACAATAAAAATTTTAAAAATACAAAATTATTGTAAGTTTAAATATGCTTATAGTCTTATAAATTAAAATTTTTAATAATTTTTAATATTATAACCAAATAACAGAAAATTAGTAACAAAATTGAGAAAATATTTTCTAAAAATAAATTATTTTTTGCGAAATAAACGGAGTTTTAGTAACAAATTTTTTTTAAAAAAAATCAGTAAATTGACTGAAAATTTTAAAATGATTAATAATGATATCTATATTTTTTTTACATATTATATGATGATTTCTATTTTCATATTTAATTAATATTTTCAATAATACTTATAAAATATACAATAATTAAAGTATCTTTACGTATTTTTATTTGAGTTTTGTAAATCGTTACCAAAATGGAAGGGAAGAATCAAATATTTTTTTAAAATTATTGGAAAGTATATTCATTATTATTTTGATTTTTTTTAAATAATGATTTTGATGTGAGAACTAATTGTTAAATTCAAAAAACATAAATCTCGAGAACTGATGATTCAAAATTTTGTTTTTATTTTTCTTATTATATATTTTTTAATATAACAATGCTTAATGACTGAACTTTGACTTTAAAAGCCAAATCACATGAACACTTTATCTCAATTTCAACTAAATCCAAGTGAAAGGAAAGAAAATACTTAAATTAGTTTTTTTTTTTTTGTCAGAAAAGAAAGTTTAATTTTAATAATATACACATATCTTGATTCGAAAAATCTTAATGGTTCAAATATATTTAAAAAAACAAAAAACAAAAAAGAGTAAGCCAAAATATTAACACACATACATATCAATTTATGATATGTATATATAATTGTTCTTGTTACGATTTTATTAGATTATATATATATATATATATATATATATATATATATATATATATATATATATATATATATATATTAGGGAAGTTTAATATGACAAAATAACATTGTAATTGGTTTGAGAGATTTAAACTTGAAACTTTTTATTTTTCACACTTTTAATGGAAATGAAAAGGCCAATCAGACCACACCTTATTGGCTATTTTATTAGTTTTTTACAATTAAATATTTATTTATTTTCATAATAAATATTATTTAATTTTTAGGGTGTGTCTGGATCGGAATTAAAAATGTAAAGTGTAACAATTACAAATGTAATTATTAAAAGAATAATAATTATAGGTGTAATAGTTAAATTGTTAATCTTATCTAATAAATCAAGAGTAATGGATAAATTATTAATATGATTAACTGAGTTTTGTATAAAATATTAAAAAAAAAATAATTAAAAAACTTAATTAAAAAAAGAAGAAGACATTTTCATAATTTTTTTACTAACTAAAATAAATTATATATATTTTTTAAAAAAATTTATAATATTTTAATGAATAAAACAATATTGTAAAATAATAATAATAATAATAATAATAAATCTGCAATTAATCATAATTTACAATTAAATAAAATTAAAAAAAATATTCAATTAAACTATTCTATAAATGAAATTCAAATTAAAAAAAATCAGTTTTATAAAAAAGAAAAAAACTTTTTCTTTTCTTTTTCTTTTTTTAATAGGCAGTCGCGTCTCTTTTTTACACACCTCTCATAAACAATGTTGTTAAAACCGGACAGGAGATTGAATCGATTTTCTTGTCGATTCACAGTCCGACCGGTCCAATTTAATTTATCTGACATTTTCTTTTTTTTTAAATTTTTTTTTAGTTTAAAACAGTATCGTTTTGAAAAAATTCAGATCGATCGGTCACCGATTTTTCTGGTTCGAACCAATTTTTTTCAGTTCATGATTTATTCCTTTTTTTCTGATTTAAAAACCGGATCAGTGATCGATTTGTTATTTAACAGGTCCGACCGATTGGTCCGATCTGATTTTAACAACATGGCTCCTAAATTTAGCTCAAGTGGTAAGAGTATTGTTTTTAGGAGTGAGAGGTTTTGGATTCAAGTCTCTTTCTCCGCACTAGGTGATATTTCCCCTTTATGGTGAGTGTAAGAGGATGACTACCCTCTATTATGTAATTCACGACCTATTGAGCCCTCTAATGAATAAAAAAAAAAGTTAAACATTAATCTTGTTATCTAAAACACTTAACTTCTTTTAATCCGATCCAAACATACCCTTAAAAGTATAATATATCACAGTGTATATATATATATTTTGCCAAAGTGTTTATATATATATATTTAAAATACATAACAATTCAAAATGTAAATATATATATATTTTTGAGAATGGATTAACCTTTGCGGCACTGTAATAAATTAACTTTCTTACTCAAATTTACTTATTGAAAATGAAAATTAATAATTAATTATAGTACATTATTGTAAAAATCTCTTCAGTAATATTTGCAATTGAGTTAAAGAAAAAAATCGTCACAAGTCAATAACCATGTCCACCCTTAAAAAGAAAAGGCAGAGTTTGGGGATCAAAGATTCTAAAATCCAAAGTTTTTAGATAATTTTTAGTAAAAAAAAGAAAAAAAAAAAAAAAGAAAAAGAGTTTTTCTTCTTTTGCCTTTTTGAATAAGATGGTTTATTGGGTCCACTTCTAATATCTACCACATGCATGATACGGTGATTGAGAAGCATAAGCCTCTTCATGGTCAAGGAAATAATAATAAAAAAATTATCACAAATAATAATAATAAAATATTAATATGATTTGATTAATTTTATAATTTTCTTCTCTTTAACAACGTGAGAAAGTAAAAGATTTTAGATGGAATTTTTCTAACCATTTAAAAAAAAAAAAATTGTGTATTTTGAGAGAGGACATTACAACTGCTTGCCTATCCTGAAGATGTGACACCTTTTCAGGTAGCCGACAATCCATTACCTTGTTCCTAACACCTCCCGTTACTCTTCACATGTCACCCATTTTGTTTTTCCATACACATAAAATATTAAGCATTAATTAATTAATTAATTAATTAATATTAGCAAATTTTTGTAATTTTAGATAAAGCCCACTAGCTAAAAATTAAAATGGAATCCAAAAATTAATAAAATTTTCAATATTTATTCTATTTTATTTTAAAATTCTCTGATATAGATTCCTCTCCAGTTCCTGCAAGAAAAAATTTACGAGAAACCCTTTTGTTTCTTCACTGTACAACACAAAAATTCATCGTTTACAGTACAATACAATTATATATAAGCTAGAGTGAATTGGGTTCTGTTCAATTAATCCAATCTAAGCTAGTTCTTGTGGGTCAGGTTCTTTTTTTTTTTTTTTTTTTTTGTACTCATTGAAATGTTGCATGTGTGATCTATGGGTCTGTGCTTTCTCTCTCTCTCTCTATGGATTCTGTAATATCAATCATGCGATAAGCTTGGCATCAATTATTCTCTTAGCCTTTTCTTTGTTTCCTGCAAGCTTTCAGCTCCAATATGATATGATTATATCATATCCCATGTTGTTTTTAAGCATTTCTCAAATTCTTGTTTTTAGGCTTTCCCTTTCTCTTCTTATCTTCTTCTGATAAAAAAGAAAAGGTTTTGCCTTTATACCCATTTGGATTTGGCTTTCTCTTTTGACTCTATAGTCTATAATAATCTTACAATAAAACCCAGCTATAATTATTTCCAAAATTTGTTTGCTTCTCCAATTTTGGGTTTTTATTTTTTTTTGGGTATAAAATGCTAAATGCAATTATCAGTTACAGACTTAGAGTCATTTTCTTTTCTTTCTGGGTTGTTGAGTTTTTTAGTACAGTTCACTTGTTTCTGTCCAAGCTGTACACCATTATTACTACCATATTATTGAGAACATGTTATTTACTTTCTGGGTTGTGTTTTATGATTAATTTATTTTCTTGATTCTAAATTTGTTATTTGGTTAGTGCTTAATTTCCTTACTTTTTTTGAATTGTTGGATTATGAACTTGGCATCTATGATTATTTCTTTTTCTTGACCATAAACCAGGTAGTGTTTGTTCTGTCTTTTGTCGCCTTTCAATAAATTTAATCAGCATTATTAGTTCCTCAAGCGTAAACAAATTCCAATCTGAATCTCAAGTTTTCTCGTCTTCTCTCTCTTTTTGAATCCGATAGATTAAACCCTTTTTTGGTAATAAGTATC
Organism: Vernicia montana; assembly: GCA_949750685.1. NCBI lineage: Eukaryota > Viridiplantae > Streptophyta > Magnoliopsida > Malpighiales > Euphorbiaceae > Vernicia > Vernicia montana. The sequence goes on from CATKHJ010250629.1 coordinate 7,190, forward strand.
ATCTGGGTTTAAAGTGTAATATTTTCTTTCCCTCTCTGTTACCTGTCAAAGTCCAAATCTTTGATTCTTTGGATTCAACTTTCAATCTTGGGTATTGACAAAAAACCTTTCTTTCGACTGTTTCCTCAAATTCTTTATTATTTTTATATCAAAAACTGAAATTCTACATCTGGGTATTTTAGACAGATGCAAATTGAAGGTCTCTTAAGAAATGGCAAATCTTGTCCCTGGAGTGCTTCTCAAACTTTTGCAACACATGAATACAGATATCAAAGTTGCTGGTGAGCATAGGTCATCTTTATTACAGGTGGTGAGCATTGTACCAGCACTAGCAGGAGGTGAGCTATTTCCTAACCAAGGGTTTTACCTTAAGGTATCAGATTCATCTCATGCCACTTATGTATCTTTACCTGATGAGCATGATGATCTAATTCTTAGTGATAAGATTCAATTGGGTCAATTTATTCATGTTGAAAGGCTTGAATCAGCCTCACCAGTCCCCATTCTTAGAGGTGTTAGACCAGTCCCAGGGAGGCACCCTTGTGTAGGGAGTCCAGAAGATATTGTAGCAACTCACTCTCTTGGGTTCCTCAATAATAATCATGATTCAAGTTCAGGTTCAAAACATTTAGAGAAAGTGAAATCACCTATAAGAGGGATTTCAGGCAGTAGTAATGTGGGAGAGAAGGAGAAACCCGTGGGGGTTAGAAAGAATGGCAATACTAATAAGGAGGATTCATCAGATAAGAAAACATCTTTGAGCAGGTCAAAATCTCAATTGTCAAAACCTACACTGAATTTGGATTTGAAGAAGGAAACTTGGGCAAAATTAAAATCATCAAGTTCAAGGTCGATTCCTTCCTCTCCAACAAGTTGTTATTCGCTACCTACTTCATTTGAGAAATTTGCCAATGGGGTTAAGCAGCAGGGCAAGATTAAGGGGTCAGAGAAGGGATCAACTAAATCAGGAGTAGTGGAAAAGGCGAGTTCTGTTCGTGGGGCAAGTCCAACTGCAAAGAGGGTACCAGTCATCAAGAATATAGTTCAGGGGTTTGAGATGGGGGCCAAAGCGTTAAGAAAGAGTTGGGAAGGGAATATGGAGGTGAAGAATAGGGAGAATTCAAAATTACGGGCAGCCAAACACGATCCAAAGCCCGAAGCTCGGAGCATTTCTGTAAGTATAACTGTTTATGGGTATTGCATTTAGTACTAGAATGCGATTTGGTTGAGAAGCACTTAAAGTATTCTGTTTTGTTTACATATAAATGGAGTCATTGTTCTGCACTGTGGGTTGGTTAAACCTGACTTTATTCTGTTATTTATAATTGGTTCACTGTTTTTAGTTCCTCAATTGGTAGTACATTCATAAGGATTTTTTTTAGCGTGATTTTGTGTGGTTCGAGGGATAAAGTTGCTGAATTGATGATTGTATCTCTTATATTATCTTGATGTTATGATGAATCCCCAAAAAGTTTGGAGTATCTTTTACTACTGGCTGTATTCTCCAATTCAGTTTTTGTTGGATCTTTACCCAACTCTACTTAAAGTCAACTATCTTGGTTCTACATCTAATCTTGATGTATTTGTCAGGCTCCGAGAAAAAGTTCATCAAGTGAGAGGTTGCCATCTAAAGAGGACAATAAGACCCAATTATCTGCCAAGTCATCTAAAGAGGAGAACAAAAATCCGATATCTACAAAGAAAGTTTCTGCAAATGGAAATTTAAATGATCAAGAAAAGTCAAATAAGCTAAGAACATCTCTTGGAAAGAAATCATCTGGAGACCACACTAATAATGGATTTCCAGGAAACTTGGTCAAGGTTTCAGTAAATAGTAGGAAACTGACGGAGGGAAGTGTTTCATGGAGTTCACTCCCCTCTTCTCTTGCTAAGCTTGGAAAGGTAAAAGCTCTGTAATAATCTTCATAACATCATGGTTTTTTTTTTCTTGGGGGTTGGGTGTGGGGACCAAGTTGCAGGATTTAATAATGCCTTTTATTTTTATTTTCTGGCATGCACCCACTTGTCAAGCACTCAATTACTGTGCAGCTTAAGCAGATCCTGTTATAATTGCAATCAGCCAGTTCTGTTAAACTATTCTAAGTTTAAGAAGAAGCACAAAAATTGTGCAAAATTTTCATTAGCAACATCTAATGAAATAAACTAGCTAGAATTGTGAAACAACATTAGCGGAATGAAGTCGTAGAAGTATGTAAATTGCTTCTACCTTGGGGTTAACTACTATTTGTCATATAAGCCTCGTGGTGCCTTTAGCTTCTTACTCATTTTCTTGGGAACATCATCTAGAAGTATCTCTAATTAATATAAAAGATCCTTTGACAATTTAATATTCTTTCTACATTAGCAGCTTGCTTTTTAGGTGTCAATTATTTTTCCTCAAAAATTAACTATTGAAAAAATTTCCGGTTAACTGTCCAAGTTGTTAGTACATGAATTATTTTGAGAGCCAATTCTTTTAATTCTGTGTGCTCTTTATTTTTAACACTTTATTCTTCTGGTTTTTGGGTCTTCTAGAAAAACATGTTAAAGTTCTATACCTTCTCCTTTTCATTTTCTCATTTTTGTTTACATATTTACCATTGCAGGATGTTATGAAGCATAGAGATGCTGCACAGACAGCAGCAGTAGAGGCTATGCAAGAGGCTTCTGCTGCAGAGAGCTTACTTCGATGTCTAAGGTAAGATACCAAAGCAATAGATAACTGACAATAAAAGTAGAATTATTTCTATTTATCTGAAGTAGGATAGTGCTGATTTATAGTGCAACTTCTAGTTGAGAATTCAATGTTTCATATAGTTATTAGTATTACTTAAGTCACATTCTGGACCCTGGAAGGCTAATTCATCGATCTCTATTTGTCTGGAACTTAGAACATCATTAGTGGGGTCAGTCAAGTAGTTTATGGAATTCAGGTAGAAACTAATCTAAGTGGTTCTATTAGGTTAACATTATTGGTTTCTCAGTGATTTTACTAATATTGTTGCTAACATTACAAGGGATTGCTGATTGTCTAGCTTTGTTGCTGTTGTTTGACATGGTTTAATTTATTTTTTAGCATCCAAGGCACATAGTCTGTAAAAGACTAAAATGAAGCTCTATTTGAACATTTGCAGTTTGAAATTGTGTGTTTGTGTTTTTCTGAATGCTATGTAGCAATTTATCCATCAAAGTGCTATATAGAACAGCAATTGGTAGAAAGTAAAGAATTAAAGAAGCAAACTATAATGTCCATGTATTCTGCGCTTTAACCTCAAAACTTCACGAGTATGTGTCAATGACAATTCAAAATATTTGTTTCTCTTCAACTGAATGGCTCTTCTTTGGATAAAGAACAATGCTTGTGTCACGAAGGTACACAATGTTGTGACATGGTAGTAGACATGCTTGGGCATTTTTTTTTTTTTGGTTAAGAGGTGAAATGGAATATTTTGCTTGCTTTCGATGTAGGATGAGTCAGATTATTTATGTTACTGACCATGAACCTGTACCATCCATTCCCAAAAACAGAACAAATACCAAGAACATCTCTTACATAATTAAGTGGTCTAGATTGGGTGCACAATAGTTTCATGATGGATTTCCTTCTTTTTTTCTTTGTCATGAGTCATGACACATGCTAAGTCTGAAGCAAAGTGCTAAGTATGGTGTTTCTCTTTTCTAATTTCGCAATTAAAAAAAAAAAAAAAAAGCTTTGTTTTTCAGTTTGGTTAATGCTCTGTGCTTCTTACCTCTCTTTCACTTTCAATTGAGTGCATTCATGTCTAGGCGTTTGTTTGCTTTTTATGCTTCTCTTTTGCATTAGAATTGTTGTACATGGATTATGGATATTCAAAATAATATGTTAATTATAATTTATAACAGACTTATGGATATCCATAATTTGCAATTACTCCCCATAAGATTTCCCTGTCCTGCCTTTTTGTTTAAATCTATATATCAGTGTTTGAATATGTAAAGATTGTAGGCTTGTTATGTTGACTCACACAGTCACACTAGCAGTCTAGCATACATATGATTGTTGTTGTGTTACAGATATTGCTATAGCCTTCCTGAAACAATTTAGAAGTAACTTTTTGATGTTATAACCCTTTGTAAATTCTTTCAGTGATGCCCTCCCCCCACCCCCCCCAACACACACACACAAAAAAACACACCCACACCCACCCAAAACACACCCCCAAAGAAAATGCCAACAGATTGCGATACTTCGTTAATTATTATCCCAAAAATACTTTCTGAGGAGGGAGGGGATGGCGCAGGGCTTTTGTGAGTCATGTACAATTGAACCTTTTTATTAATTATACAGTAGTTTAAATAACTTCATTTTCTTTGGTACAAGTTCAAGAAATGCATTAATATACCTCCTTACCTATCAGCTTTGGTGTCAACTCCTCACCCCATTTTCTAATGACCTCAGCTTTCGTAGACTAAGAAAAAGACCATGGAATTAATTTCTGTTTTACTGAATATTAAAGTCTTTTCTTAGATGTTGTCCTTCATATTACCTTTCCCTTCCTCAGCTTCCAGAGAAAAAGCATGAATAAGACTATCCTGCAAGGCTTGGGGATTTTTTACAAGTACAAACAAATTTTTTTATTTTTATCAATTAAGATCATATAGTATTACAATTATGTTCTTTATTAGTCTTCTATCCATAATCATCATTAATTAGGTGGTGTGGATGTCATGATGAAGCTAGGGTATTCAGTGGCCAGTAGTAGTAAGCTGAGATGACATGAAAAGACAAATAGTCTTAAACCTGATCAGTCTGCTTATCAAATTGATCTGTTCCAACCCACTTAATATTAATGAGAGAGAAAAAGAGATTACAATCCTCAACTATTGGGTTCCTTTGCTCTATAGGCTAACAGAGGTGGTAATTTAAACAATAAACAAAGTACATTACCAGATTGGTAAAATGAAAAAAATAAAATGAATTTGGTTATCATTATAAAACACCCCAACATAGAGTCGTCTTTTTTTTGTCATTAGGCTTGAATACTTTTTAAAATGGGAAGTCTATTTTACTTTCCAAAAAATTGTCAATTACAAAAGCAATATAGCATACCATATACGAAAGTAATATCAATTCACTCAACTAACATAGTGTTTGGATCAAATGAACAAGACATTTGCAAATGAATTTCATTAATATAATGCATTTGTAAATGAATTTTCATATTTGGCATACTAAATATTTAATTATATAATTCATTTACAAAGTCAACTAATTTTAGTTATGTAAAATTTGTACACTTAAACTTAACCTAACTCAAGTTAAGTTAACTCAGTCTTAATCCCAAAATTGATCGGGGTCGGCTATATGGATTCTTTATTTCCACTCTATAAATGATTTGGGCTATGTTTTTTGATAGTTGTGATGCCTCTAGACCAAAATTTGTATACTTATTAATGTAAAATTCATTTGCAAATTCTACCAAATTTGATAGTAGCTTGTTCAAGTACAAGTAATTCCATGGAATTAATGAAGTTGAATTTCAAATGAATTTTCATTTATTCCAAAGATGAAAGCAGGATTAATGAATTCCAGAAAATTTTATGAAATTCATTTATCCCAAATAAGCTCTAAGCTTTAATCCCAATCTAATATTGGTTGGCTATATGAATTATTTATTTTTATTCCACTCAGTTATTGGCAACATCCATAGAAAGGTCTATGAGATCCTTTTTACAATTTCACTACTGTGCAAAAGCAATCTAACTAAAAAAATATTTGTGCTATGATTATAAAGCCTTGGTGTTCATGGTAGTTGTAATGCTAGCACCTAAATTGAAAAAGGAAACTATAAAGGCAACAGCAGCAATTGTGAATTCTTTTGGTTAAACTATGAAATAAGGAAATACCCTTCCTCCCAGCATCTGATGCTATTGTTGTGAATGTCTGAGTGAAATGAGAATTCTATAAAATATATGAAGCCGGGTTTTCAAAGTGATTGCAATGCAATCATGAAATGGCACATCCACCTATGTATGTAGAGATGGACCAGGGTGCCCCACTTGATGATAGTCTAGGACACCAGACACATGGACAAGACCATCATGGCTATATCTGTGTTATTATGAATCTGTGGTACCGAACTTGTATTTTGTCTATGTTTAAGTGATTGTTACTTCATTTTCTTGCAAAAGAACCATAATTGTGCAAGTACATTAGTTCACAACTCCTGTGTTTGGGAGAGAGAAAAGTGAGAGGAAGAAAAAGGAAGGGATGAAAATTTTGAACGACTTCATAGAACATTTACCTTGTACAGAGGAGGGGATTATGTTTGAATTTACTATTGCTGAATGGTGAGGGTTTTGGGGTATGGAGAGCCTTAGAAATTCTAAAAGGGATCATTTAGATAACACCAGTGTTTAAGAAATAGGGGGGAGTTAATGAGTCACTGCTGTTCCTAGGTGTACAGTCACTGCTGTTGTAGCTGTTATGGGATTGCTCAACCTAAAAGTTCTAGTTTGAAGATGATAGCAAAAGAATAGTTTTATATCTACAGTACCGGTACTACCCCTCACACACAATTTCTGGACTTGACTAGAGGACAATTATAAAACAATCTTTGTGCTGAAATTTAATTAATAAGGATGGGGCCTCTTAAGATTTTGGAACTTTTGACTCTTTGGTCAAGAGGTTTTGATACCACATCAAGAAGCTATTTAACTTACAGCCTACAAGTTCAAACTTATGGGTGTAGGCTCAAAGAGTAAATTTAATATCTCTAAATCAACTGCAAGACATTGTAGGCCCTTGAATTGTTCAGAACTTAATGGAAATATTAAACTTTCATGGAACATTATTGACTCATTGTAGTTGACAACAATTGTCTGCAGCAACAACAAACAAATCCCAATGTAGAGAAGAGGCAAAATGACCCATTCAAAATCATATTTGGGCCAATTAGAGTTCAATAAGAAATTGCAGGGCTCACGGATAATTTGTATCAAAATAGTTGTGTAGAAGCATTGTGGCTATTAGAAGAAGCAATGTAAAATTCTTGGGTGATAGTTTATTCTATTTTTTGGCAGTAATAGCATGCCTCCACATTTGAGATATGTTGGCCAAAACAAGAACAGCTTGAGTTCTTGCTTAATGAAATTTTTTGCATTCGAGAACTGAAGTAATTCTGAAGGGCATCTTTTATTTTGGCATTTTCTCATGTACACTATGTACCCTTTTTTCTTACTATTTGCATTTCAGTTTATGTCTTGATTCTTTTTTCCCTTTTTCTCTTCATGCAGTATATACTCTGAACTAACTTCCTCTGCTAAAGAAGACAATCCACAACCTGCTGTAGAGCAGTTCTTGACCCTTCATACTAGCTTGAACAATGCTCGGACAATTGCTGACTCTCTATCTAAAATTATTCCAGTTGGTTCATCTCCAGATTCTGATGTCAACCCATCAGAAGAAGTGCTAAAGGTCACATCAGATAGACGTAAGCATGCAGCCTCTTGGGTCCAAGCTGCATTGGCCACTAATATGTCATCCTTTTCTGTATTTACCAAAGAAACAGCTTCAGCTCCTGCTCAAGGGCAAAAGACTTCCAGTAATCAACCGATTTTAGTCCTTGAAAATTCTTCTAAGAATGCATCAACAAAAACGCAAGGGAAAACCCGTCCATCAGTTGGCTCCAAGCTTGTAGCAACAGGAGCATTTCGCAAATCAGGTGATAGTTCTGCCATCAGTCAGAAGATGCCGCCCCAACCACCACCTGAGTGGATCAGAGGCAGCGGCCTTGATGAGGCTGTGGACTTGGCTGAAATGTTGCGGATGGAATCCCAAGATTGGTTCCTGGGATTTGTGGAGAGGTTCTTGGATGCTGATGTAGATTCCTCAACTTTGTCAGATAATGGTCAAATAGCAGGCATGCTGACTCAACTGAAGAGTGTGAATGATTGGTTAGATGAGATTGGGGGGTCAAGCAAGGATGAAGGAGAAACACCCAATGTTTCATCAGAGACTGTTGACAGGCTAAGGAAGAAGATTTATGAATATCTTCTCACTCATGTTGAATCTGCTGCTGCTGCATTAGGTGGTGGATCACAATCATCACCAAGGCTTCGAAATATAGAGATGAAAACAAAAAGGTGACTTTAACTAGTTTGCAGCTTGGCCATGTGAAATGCAGCCTTGGTGATGCATATATATAACAGCCAAAAATTCCCATTATAGCTGTGTCCTTAACCGCCAAGTGGGCAAAGGACTTGACGTGTTCTAATTTATGTACATAAATCCTACATGGGTTTGAGGTATAGATGGGTATCCTTACTAAATTATGAAAGAAAGCATTTAAAATGTGAAGTGCAAGGAGTTTTTCTTTTAAATTGGAATTTGTTTTCTGGAATTACACATACAGTTCGATAAGCTGAAAAATGATATTTTTTTTTTCTCGTTGAGAAGGAATGTGTATGAAAATTTTCATTCAAAATAGCAACAGTTGTATATTTAATTCTTAGCATATTATACATGTCTTTGGTTATCAAAATGATGGCTCAGGACAAGAAATAGCAGAGTATACAAAGTGTGTGAGAAGGCCCAAGTACTCTCTCTCTCTGTTTTTTAGCATAAAATATTTCAGGTAGATATTGTGAATGGGTGTGAGAGAAGCTCCTTTGTCTTCATTTGATGGCAAAGTGTTGAAAGAGACTAAGCAAGAAGGTGGGTGGAGTGAGTGTTTCTATTGTCTCATCACTCTCATCCACAATCTTTTTCAGTTGATAAAACAGAAGCATTGTTGAGCAATTGGGAATTTGCCAATTTCTGTTTTTTTTTTAATTGATATTGCCGCCACTTTTCATTTGTGTGGTTAGAGGAAACATCACTTTTTGCATATCCCATTAAATTTATCGCTTTAGTTCATCAAAGCCACATAATTTTGTTTGCATTTCTTGTAGCTTTATCGAAGACTGATGTACTATTTTCAAAAGCTCAACTTTTTCAATTACGGACAAATTGAATCAAGGTCTTTGATTTGATTGGGTTTTTGAAAAAAGTACATGCCCTGAATTGGGCATTTCTTCATTTTCATGTAAAAGACTAGAAGATTACAAGTAAAATTAAATCCAAATCATTTAGATTGGATTTTTTTAGTTTCATCAAGGGCGGATCATTCATGTCAAGATTTAGAGCCTGTTATGTATTTTTATTGAAAAAAACTAATTTAGGATATATATATATATATATATATATATATATAAGGAAAGGTCTTATTGTATAAATGGATAATAGTTATTTTTCACTCGATTTTTATGAATTTAAAATTAATTTTGTTTATTTTAAACAAAATTTAGATACAAAATATTATAATATAGTATAATAATAAATCCTATTGTGTTTCATTTTATCCATTTGATTGATTAAAATTAATTATATAATTAATATCAATTTAAAAAGTTTTAATAGGTAAATTTAATCTATTCTTTTTGTGTTTTGAATTTGATTGATTAAAATTAATTTATTTGTTTTTTCTCTAGAATGCTCAGAAAGGCGGAAGAAAATGGTAGTTTACATGATTGTAAGATTTGTCGTGGTGCGTCCCATTTATTGTTTGCATTTGCATATGATAGTTTGATGTTCTTTAAAAAGGAATATGAGGACATGTTGTGTTAGGCAATTAATTTAACAAAATCGGCTATTATGTTTAGCTCTAATGTTCCGGTGGATAAGCAGAGGGCAATTTCTAGTATTTTTGGTGTTCCTAGTTCATTGACCAATAGCAAGTATTTGTGCCAATTTATCATTTTAGGATTTTTTTTTTAAATATTTATCATATTAAATATATTTTTTTAAATATTTCTAATTTTAGGTATTTTTAAAAATTAATTTCAATTTTAATTTTTTTTTTACTGGATCCCAATCAACATAATGTTTCCGTTGATCCCACTACCGGACAACAAGATAATTGTTATTTTTTTTTTCCTTTTGGGCGCGGTCCTTTTAAGCTTTTTTTTTTTTTAGTTCATGTTTGGCGTTAATTTGTTACTTTGGTCAGTTACTTTGTTTTTGTGTGTGTGTTTTTAATGTTATTTATTGTAAATGAATATAAATAATAGAAAATTTAGATAATTAATAATTAATCAAATAATTAATATTAAAATTTTATGAATAATTAATTAACGTATATAATATAATTAAACGAAGTGTATAAATAATTAACATATATAATATAATGAATATAAGTATATAATATATATCATAAATAATATTATTATATTTATTATGAATAATATATAATATTAATTATTTTTATTATTAATTATGAAAAATTAAATGGAAATATGGCGAAGATAAAAATTAATTATAATTATTATTTCAAATTGTATTTTTTCCTAAATTAAAATATGTGATTCACACTATTTTTTCCTAAATTATTTTGTTTCATTTGGAAGTATACATAGTATTTAGTATTAAAATTTAACATTCTTAAATTTTACGTAAAGTTATAAAATATTTTAAATAATTAAAACACAACAATAATAAAATTAAATTATCTTTAACACATATAATTACTAAATATAATACTAATTAAAAATAATTATCATGTACTTATTAAAATATATTTACAGATTTAAAAATATATATAGTTAATAATTAAAACATAATTCTAAAATATAATTTAGAATAATAATTCTAATTAATTTTTATCTTCCCCATATTTCTATTTAATTTTTCATAATTAATAATAAAAAATAATAAAAACTATATATTATTCATAATAAAGATAATAATATTATTTATGATATATATTATACACTTATATTCATTATATTATATATGTTAATTATTTATACACTTCATTTAATTATATTATATATATTAATTATTCATTGTATAAAATATAGCATCCCTCTTAAAATTATTAATTATCTTAAATATAGCATATCAATTATTAATTTATTTCATATAATTATTTAATTAATTATCTAATTTTTCTATTATTTAAAAAAATTCATTTACAATAAATAATATAAAAAAATTAAAAAAAAAAAGAAGCCAAACTAACGCCACATAGAAACTAAAAAAAAAAAAAATTTAATAACTGTTCGCTAATGGGACTAGTAGACAGCTTCAGTCCGCTGGCTTGACTAGTGGACAGAACTGTCTAGCTACCTCAGTCAGAAAACACATAAAATCGAAATTAGTTTTCAAAAACATATAAAATTGAAAATACTTTCAAAAAATGCTTAAAATGATAAATATTTTACAAAAAAAGTCCTAAAATGATAAATTAGCTAGCATCTCTTATAAGGAGATTCAAACAAGTAATCTTTGGATTTTTAAAAGATAGGCTATGGAAGAGGATACAAGGTTGAAGGAATAAGTTGCGTTCAAGGGCTGGTAAGGATGTGCTTATTAAGACAATCGCTCAAGCAATTCCAATTTATTTGCATGAGTGTATTTCTTATTCCAGTGTCTGTGTGCGAGGAGCTTTAAAGAATGCTCAATTTATTCTAGTGAGGCTCGAACAAGGCTGAGAAAAAAGGTATTCACTGGCAAAGATGGACTACTCTATGTCATATAAAGGAAAGTTGAGGTATGGGTTTTGATTTGCGGTGCTTTAACTATGCCTTATTGGCTAAACAAGGTTGGCAACTCTTTTCTAATTCAAATTCTTTGGTTTCTAAATTATTCAAAGCTAAATATTATCCTAGGGGTAGTTACCTATCTTCTAATATCGGTAATAATCCGAGTTTTATTTCGAGGAGCATTTGGAGTGTAAGAGTTGTTGTGGTAGCTGGTTGTAGGTGGGTAATAGGGGATGGTAGGTCAATAAATGTATGAAGAGACCCTTGGCTGCAGGGATAAGCCTAATTTTCGAGTAGAGTCAAGTGTAATGGAGGATTTTGAGGAATTTAGGTTGTTTGAACTCATTATGGAGGAGAATCGATGCTGGAATGAGGAGGCTATAAAAGGTTTGTTTGTTGAAGCTGATGTTGTTGCAATTTGTGGGACAATCTTACCAAGACAAGCTAAGGATGATAGACTCGTTTGGCACTATACAAAAACTGGTGAGTACACTGTAAGGTCGAGGTATAGAGTGGTGCGAGAAGAGTTGTCTAGTTTGGTTATTCCACTTGTTCAAGAAGCGTGGAGGAATCTTTGGAAATTAGAGGTTCCTCCTAAGGTTATATCATTATTGTGGCGTTTGTGTAATGATTGTTTGCCAATTAATACTAAACTAGTGGGTAGAGGTATTAGTGTTGCATTAAATTGTGTTTTGCGTGGTGATGGTATTGAGCACTTATGGCATACTTTCCTGGATTGTCCTTATGTTGTACAATGTAGAACTTTTGCCAATTTGGTTGTTCCTATCACGTCCCATGATGAGTTTCCTCAGTGGTTATTGCATGTGATTGATACAGGCCAAAGGGACGGGGTTTGCAAGCTAACAATGATGCTTTGGAGCATATGGAAACAAAGAAATTCAAAGCTATGGGACAGTGAGTTCCTCCCATCACAAAAAGCTATTGAGCTATGCTTGTTGTTCCACTGGGAGTGGCTCGATGCTTGAAAGAAGAAACAGTTAGTCTCGGGTGTATACGTGGGTCCATTTTACAATTTACAATGGAGAAGACTGCAGGTAGAGAGATTTAAATGGAATGTGGATGCCTCATTGATCCCCGGTGAAGCAAGCATAGGATTAGGCATGTTGGTTAGAGGTGTTGAAGGGGAGTTTATTGCATGCAAAGCCATGCAGTATGGTGTGTGTTGTTCAGTTAGAGAAGATGAGGTGATTGAGCTTCATGAAGCAATGGTGTGGGTGGCAAGTCTTCAACTGGACAAGGTAGATTTCGAGTTAGATGCCCAGTCTATGGTCTTGGCAATGCATTCCCATGCACAAGATTATTTTGAATTTGGTGATATTGTAGGGGAATGTCAATTTCTTAAATAAAATAGAGATTACTCTATTAATTTTGTAAAGAAACAAGCTAATGTGTTGGTTCATAAACTTAATAGAGCGACTCATTCTTATGCTCGTCCCTATTTTTCATTTGTGCTTTCTTCTATTGTTGATGAGGATGTTTTGTTGGATTCCTTATTATCAGCATAATAAAATAATCTTTGGTTTTAAAAAAAAAATTGGTGTTTTACATTTTTTTTGTCAATTTTATTTTGATTTGAAAACTTAATTTCAAATGTACTCCTAAATAAAAATTGAAAATAAATTAATGTTATTTTTATATTAATTAAAAGGGTAAAAGGTGAACTCATTATTTTTTATCAATTTAATTTATAAAATTCAATTTTGGAGTTAGTCACTTTTTAATTTTGAGAATTTGTTAACTATCATTATTTAAATTGATACTTTAATTAACCAAATTTATAAAGTTCTAAAGTTTAATTAATTTTAATCAAAATTTAAAAATTAAACTTGCAATCTAATAATTTCTTTTGGAGTATAATTAACATTAATATACAATTAAAAAAATAGAGATTAATTATAGAAATGCAAAAATACTGGAGTGAATTTGCTGAATTTGACTATTTATTAAGCCATTTAAGAACATGGAACTAGAATTAAATGGTATGGGGCACATTCACTATTGTTTTTCAATAAATGACATTTTCGTCTCTTATAAGGAGTTGTCGTTTTCAATAATAATCAATGTCCCCGCCCGGTCTTAAAATAAGTGAATATAGAGAGAACGATTCAACTATAATCGAATCGAAATCAAACTGAAATTTTAAATAATATCATATATATTTATTATTTATATGTTAAAAGTAAATATAATATATATATATAATTAAAATTAACCAACATTACCTAATAATTAAATTATTAAATAGTTATTTTGAGATCCAAATTAGGAAAGATCTACTTGGATTTATATTATCCTATATAAGAAATATGAATTTAAATATTTATATACTCAAAATAGTGAATGAGTAAATGATAATTTAAAATTTAAAATAAACTCTATACTAATAAAAGTTAGAGAGAAAAATGAGTTATTCCATATCCTAAAGTGAGTTATTTCACATCCTTCTTTCAATGCTGAGAAAGTAGTCAATGAAACTTTCTCTCGCCCGCACAGGGATGCAAATTCACGATCCGAATCTAAGTTTAACGTATGAGCGCACGATCTATATATACAAATGTAAGGCAAAAAATGGGCTGATTCGTGCTGGTTCGCTAAGTATTCCCCGATTCACTGTGAATAAAGATGAAACACGATAGGATTTTCCCGGCATCGGTTATCTAGCCGATTCGCTAGATTTTTCCCTGGATCTTTCCCTCCCCATGTATATGACCTAAATCGGACCGGCCTGAAGACAGGTTCCCGGTTCAACCGGCCGGGCTGATCTGTTTTTACAACCATGAAAATAATAATAAATAATCGCATTGTCGTTTCGAACGAGGCATTTAACTTGAATTTACCGAACGACAGTAATCTTTTTGAAATGGAGGGCATTTGTGTAAATATATATTCTCCCTCTCCGATTCTCTATTTCCAGAAAAATCGAACCAGGTACTTGACAAGCTGGCTTACCAGAAATGGAGCTACAACTACACTTGGTTCAAGCTTTAAAGCATCTCTTTCTACTCTCCACTCTACATTTTCTCTTTCTCTTTCCTTTCGCTTTCTCTGAAATTTTCTTTGAAGAGCGCTTCGAAGGTAACAAACAAACAACACTAAAACACTGAAAAAACGAAATTACTTCCCATTTGAAATCTCATTTTTTTCTATTTAGATCCGAATTTTAATTTGTCTACCAATGATTTCTTTTTATTTTTTATAGTGTATGATGATGATCTTGATTAGTGTTCTCTGTTTCTTTGAACTTATTGCTCTCTGGAAACTTCTAGTCAATGAATTGTCAAAAGAATTGATATGCTTTATTTGCTAATTGATTGCTAAATTTTGTTTCTTTTTGAATAATTGAATGTGGGTTTTGAAAAGATGGGTGGAAGGATCGGTGGGTTTTATCGGATTGGAAGAGAAGTGAAGGAAAAGCTGGTACATTTAAGCATACAGCTGGGAAATGGTCTGGAGATCCTGATGATAAAGGTATTTTTCTTTTATCTTACTCCTTTTAGGTTACGTTTCTCATAAATTTGAATGTTTTAAGTGTTGGAAAACTTATAAAAATTAATTGAATGAGAAATTGATTTTGATTTGCCTATTTATGGGTTTAATTAAATATTTTATGTCGAAATTGCCTCTTTTGATCGTTATATAACGAGACTATGTTCACTCTTTAAAATATAGCAAGAGCTTCTTTCTTACTCTCCAGCATTTTCTTAGAATCTCTCTAGTTTTCTTAGTGTTCTTAGAGGGTTCTTTTGGTGATAAAGTCAAGCATGATTCTAGTTCATTGATAATTAGCTCTGTGGTGCTCAATAGTTACTTGACTACCGTTGTATATTGGGAGACAGACATAATCAGTCCTCTAGCACTTACGGTGAGGGACGAATATGTTTTAAGAAAAATGAGGGCTCGGTTTGCATTTCTACTTTTTATCTAATTTATTTATGATCAAGAAAATTTTATTTATATTTATTTTATAGCACCTATGATTCTGTTTTACTATAGTGTATCATTGGGTTAACAATTTAAAAGCATATGAGATTATATCACTCCAGACCATGCTTCTCGACTCGTCTTAATACCGTGCTCCTCAACTCGCTTCTCCAGATCGAGCTCGTTAACTAGGCCGTCAGCTCGCCTCGTCAATTTGAGTTCCTCTCCTTGCCTCACTATTATCGATTTTAACATTAAGGATTTAATAAATGGTTTTTTTTTTTTTTTTTTTAATGAATTTGAGTTGATAACTAGACCTCTGTAATTGAGATGAATTGATAAGTGAGTTTATGTTAATTGTGAGAGCAATTTGAAAAATGATTGTAATGGAGATATAGATGACATTGGCAAGAGTCAAGAGAGAGTTTTGTAAATTAACTATGCCTTGATCCAAAACTTGAGCAAACGTTTCTTCCCTGTGGTAGTGGTTATTGATGATTCCTGGGAATGTTGCAGGTATTCAGACATACAATGATGCCAAGCATTTTGCAATATCTGCAAAGATACCAGAGTTCAGCAACAAGGATAGGACTCTAGTTGTTCAATACTCTATTAAGTTTGAACAGGACATTGAATGTGGTGGTGGTTACATGAAACTTCTTTCTGGTTATGTCAATCAGAAGAAATTTGGTGGTGATACTCCTTACAGGTCTTTTAGTTTGTTTTATTATCTATCTGCCTTGTGAAATCAAAATCGCAGAATTTCTGGATTTGATGTGTTAATTAGCAGTTTTACAATGATTTCATTTTTCTTATTTCCTTTTCAATCTTT
This sequence comes from Vernicia montana, assembly GCA_949750685.1. Taxonomy (NCBI): domain Eukaryota; kingdom Viridiplantae; phylum Streptophyta; class Magnoliopsida; order Malpighiales; family Euphorbiaceae; genus Vernicia; species Vernicia montana. The sequence goes on from CATKHJ010250629.1 coordinate 23,526, forward strand.
TCTTTCCTGTGCTTACTTTTACATAGCTATAGTGCTGTATGCTTTCTAAAAACATTTTTTTGCCAACTCTACAGTTGCTGTTTCTGGTCATGATTTCTGTGGAATGGATGCATGACCACATCTATTGTTTGCATGTGCACTTGTTCATATGTGTTAGCAAGACATTATTCAAGTGATAGATCCCTAAATATTCCTGCTTTTTTCTTCATGTCATCAATAAAGGGGAAAAAAGAGAAAATAATTGGAAAATAAGTGGCATTTCATGCACTTTGCTTAGGGTCTGATTAAATTTTGTTTAGGGCTTTAGTTTTTTCTAGAACAATTTGAAATTTCTTTTATTTTTAAGGGTAGCTGATTTACATATAGTTGGGGTCTAAACTCTTGGGTTTTCTGCATGTTTTTGACATTCTGCATATGGATAGGTAAGTTGATAGAGCAAAATGGGAAAATAACTAGAAAATCCATGCTTATGATTTGCTTTTTATGTATGTTCTGATACATCCAATATCGTAAATATCAAATATGATTGCAAAGGTTTGAGCTTTGGGCTTTTTAAGCTTGGGTCATTTACCTCACTTTTCTTTGAAAATGACCATGATATGCTTGTTGAGTTCACCTCATGAATTATTCTTGAAGGTTGGATTGGCTCAATTTGATTAGAGGAAGAAGTCGTATTTGAGTCATATTCACCTGCTTACATGTATGTAATGGTTAACTGAGAGGCCCGTTGTTAAGCTCCATTCTGTGTCATGGTCTAGCTGTTTTTCCATATTATTTACTTCTATACTGATTGTGGTGTTTAGTTATGTTTTATGTCACTCATACACTGTTTTCTTATTAATTGCCTGACCAAACTCATTTCTCTTTTTGCAGTTTTATGTTCGGACCTGATATATGTGGCACACAGACGAAAAAGCTCCATGTTATACTCTCTTATCAGGGACAGAATTATCCCGTAAAAAAGGATATACAATGCGAAACTGATAAACTCACTCATTTCTATACATTTATACTTAGACCTGATGCATCTTACAGTATCTTAATTGATAATCGAGAAAGAGAATCTGGAAGTATGTATACAGACTGGGATATCCTTCCTCCAAGGAAAATCAGAGACACTAAAGCAAAGAAGGTATGTCCTGGGCTTTTAAAATTGTGAAACCTTTTTAGAGGAGAATGTGATGACTTACTTAAAGCTGATTTTGGTACCATGTGCTAATTTTTAGCAGTGAATTGAAAATATTAGAGATGCCTTTGTTTTGAAAAGTAAAAACCGTACAACTACTTTGTGGAGGGAGAGTGGGGAGGGGGGTGGTCCACATACCACACAGTCATCTGGAATCTTTTAATTGTGCATATCAGCAAGGGGTTTTCCTCCCCCCCTGCCTCTTCCAGTATGCAAATTTTTTTTTCTGCTGGGTAAATCGAATTTTAATAGAGCTCAAATCAACCATACATCTCTTTGTCTACTCGTAATTATTAGCTCCCTGGAAAGATCAGTAAAACAAATCCCTCTAGATTATATCTGGTGGTAATGCAATGAACATCCAAGTTATCTACAAATGCTTAGTATTCATTGTGTACATGACACAACTCCATTTCTCAAACTGGTCCTATGAAATTTTCAAACCAAGTTTCTACCCTCCAAGGAACTTTTTAAGGTTTCAAATTGCATGGCATTGTTGGAAGCAGCTGCTATCTTCCTAATTTCCCTCAATGATGCTGGACGAATTCCTAAATCCATCTAACTTAGTACATATAAGTCATGGATGGAGCAATACTGCTTCCATGTTGCCTGTGGAAGAAGTGTCAGTTTCATTCTGCCACTAAAAACTTGTAAATTACAGAGTATTAGTTCACTTGAGTGTCCCCTTACATTGTGCTGTTGTTCCTCCCATAAGTATGTACTGACTTTCATTACTTTGGCAGCCAGCAGACTGGGATGATAGAGAATATATTGATGATCCTAATGATGTCAAACCAGAGGTATTGCTATCTGTTTAAGACTAAGATCGTAATGGTGATTTATGCATGCTCCCACTAAATTATGCTAGTGTATTATCTACCTTGATGTTGCAGGGATATGATTCTATTCCAGCTGAGATTCCTGATCCTAAGGCTAAAGAGGTTTGTTCATTGCCTTTCATATGTTAGAATGTTCTATGGCTTTGTTTGGTTGAGGGAATGTGGAACCCTTAGAACTTGCCAAAATCCATGAAATTGAAAACCTGAATTTTCAATTCCACGGATTTATTCAACCTCTCTTGTTTAGTATGGGAATTGAATCCATGGATTTGAAGGGTATGTTTGAAATTTAAAATAACTTTTTAGAATCCCTCATTCATTAAAACGAGGGATTTGGAAAATCCCACCTAGGAGTTGGGAACTTGGGATCTTAAATGAGGGATTTGGGATGAGGAATTTTCTACAATCCATGGATTTTGTCCTCTTTTTGCCAATCAAAAGATGGAATTTGACTAAATCCATGAATTGTCTAAATTCCCCCATCCAAAATTCATCAATCCGAACTTTGCCTTTATTTTTCTCACCTATCTCATCTAGCATGGTTTAGAACATATGGTTTTTTGGACGAATGATTACTTCCTTTGTCTGGCAAGTGGCAACCCACCCACTCTCCTTATGTGTTGCACACTACTATGCATACATGCATATATCTCAGTGCATTTCACTTAATTTAGTTTGGTAATAGGATGATCTAAGTAATAAAAAAGGAAATATTTCATGAGGTAAATTCAGGTTTATTAGTTGATTTAATAGTCATGAAAAGGGCAATGGATTATAAAATGTCATTATTTTTGTTGCTGTTTTGATTAGCCTGATGACTGGGATGAAGAGGAGGATGGAATATGGAAGCCACCCAAGATACCAAATCCAAAGTACAAAGGACCTTGGAAAAGAAAGGTGCATCCATGCTACTGATAGAAAATTTGAAATCAAGTTTTATTATGTATTTTACTAATGCTTTGCATAACTAACTGCACTGCAGAAAATCAGGAACCCCAACTATAAGGGGAAGTGGAAGACTCCATGGATTGATAACCCAGGTAATTGTCTTTCCAATGTAGTGCACTGTCTAGCTTTATTGCATATTTGGATTACAAATGCTTTCAACCATTTAAGAAAACGAACAGCAGTGAAAGAAATGAACATGTACAAGTCTTGTGTAATTCTGAACAGAAATGGAGGAACATGTTCTTCAAATTGTTGGAACATGGTTACAAACATGAGACAAGTCTGCTATGCTATATATTTTTTAAATGTTTTAAATGTTATAACTCAACAGGAAATTAAACAAAAAATCATTTTGGGTCCTACTAGCATATTTAGATGAATTTAGTTTCTAGGTTGCGGCAGAAATGTTAAGAGTTTTTTGAGGTGAATCCAAGTATGCATCTATATTATCTTTTACCGTGCAGGAAATTTGTATCAGATTTGAATTTTCAGCTTTATTTTGCATACACTAATCATCTTATTTTTCCTTCTTTTTCAGAGTTCGAAGATGATCCTGACCTTTATGTGCTGAAACCCATAAAATATGTGGGTATTGAAGTATGGCAGGTATGTCTCATGACTTCTCTTGTTCAACTGGAGACAATGATATGAATTTATGTATTAGAAGGTAGAAATTTAAGTTTCTGAAGCTACAAACAGTCCTATTCTTTACATCCTTCTTAGTAGAGCATATACTTAATGAACAAATTCGTTCAGTGGAATGTTGATTAGGCTTTCTTTTTGGATTTGAAATCTTTTGAATTTTCATCTGTTCTGGTTGGATTGGCTACATTGGCTAATAGCTCTCATAGTGGATTTTGGAGTTATACTCAAACCCTGATATCTCCATAAAATTGAGCCACCTTAATCCTTTGAAATCTGATGAGATCATATTGGTACCTTCTTTGCAAACGCCAAGTCATTTATATTTTCTGTTTTTAGCAGAGTTTGGATTTATACTGCTTCTACAAAATATGACCTGCACCAAGCCACCTTGATCTGATGAGATGGGATGTTGCATTGCAGGTGAAGGCTGGTTCAATTTTTGACAATATATTGATCTGTGATGACCCACAATACGCAAGACAAGTAGTAGAAGATATCTGGGCCAATAATAGGGAGGTAAGCCACTGATTTTAGAGATTTTATTAGTTAGTTTGTTCTTTGGCCTAGAACTGCCAAATTTAAATTATAATTTTGTATAAATCCCAGATTGAAAAAGAGGCCTTTGAGGAAGCAGAGAAAGTGAGGAGAGCTCGGGAAGAAGAGGTGATTAAAAATTTGTTTAGCTGTTTCTGGGATTCTGTCATTTGGCCTCTTACTTAGTAATTCTTTCTGTTTACATGAATAGGAAGCTCAAAGAGCAAGAGAGGAAGGTGAAAGGAGGAGGAAAGAAAGGGGGCATCGAGACAGGAAGCGTCGTTCAAGGGTATTGTATCTTGTGCTTTCTTCTAATCAAACTAAATTGTGCATCATTTAGGTTGCTGCTTGAAATTTTAAAGAATATCCTTGCATCCATGGACTTATTTATGCTCTAGATACATTTTAAGAAGTGACGTACAACTTATAGAACATGTTTATTTGCTTTATAGTCATGTCAATATAATGTCTCTTATTGGGAATCAATAATAAAAGTCTCTTTTTCATAGTTAGACCAATTGAAAAAATTATCTTATTGGTACTCTGGGAGTCATTGGATTTTGTCTTATGAAGAGCTTTGATGCTTACATTACATTTGCATTGGTAAAATAGTGTTAGATATATCGGTTAAAATAGAAGGCAAAGATTAAAGAACATAAAGAACTGATGAGTGTATGCAGTATGCACACTCCAATGCATGGAATAAAGCATTTAAAATTTCAGGTTTTCATTTGATTTCCTATTCAAAACTCCCCCGATCAAATTTAACATTTACTTGATATACAAAAGAAGACCTTAGAGTACGTTTGGTAGGCCGTAATGCAATGTAATATAATATAATCAAATGCATTTTTAGTGTAATATTTACATTAAAAATGCATTTGATTATATTATATTACATTGCATTACAGCCTACCAAACGTAACCTTACACTATGCATGGCAACAAGGTGGGGAGAGGAGGGGATTGAAAAAATTTTAATTTATTTTGTTTGGCAAATTAAAATTTGATTATTAAGGAGAAGGGTGGGAAAATAGTGTTATTTTATTTGGGTGGAAGGGAAGGAATGAAAATTATAATTGAAAAATAACAAAAGTGTACAAAATAAATAAAAAAGAGAACATGTGAGTAATATAAACTATTAAGGGTAAAAAGCATAAAATACATATAATATAAACTCTCTTCAGGAGTTGAAATTTTTTACACCTCAATTTGGAGTGTAATCAATTTCAACTCATATAAGAGGAATAAAATTGAATTATTCCCCTTCTTTTTCTTCCCTTCTTCTTATTATAAAAAAATTGATGTCAAACAAAATAATTACCAATTTCTCTTTTATTTCCCTCCCTTTCAACTCCATTCATGCATAGTGTTAAGGTTAGAGGAACAGCTGATTCATTTCCTATGCTCACCTTGAAAGTTAAATAGCAAATGCTATTACATTTATAATTTCAATTTAATAGATATTGACGACAAAGAATAGCAATAATTTATGTAATTGCATTGTCATGATCATTTGAACATTGCTGAAGTGAAATGTGAAATTTAACATAAAGATTTTCCTCTGCAGTACGATCCTCACTCCGACGATGACTACCATGTAAGGATGAATTTCATACTCCACTTTTCTTTTCCTTGTTGAGTTTACCTCTTTTGGTAGATAACCAAATTCAGCCTAAATCTTGAACTCTTTTTTATTTTTCTTTTTTGATTTTGCAGGATGAGTTATGAAGTGAATGAGGGTACTTGCATTTCATCTTACAATTGAAAAATAATCGAGTTCCAAATTGCCTAACCTGTATTTTTCTATCTGAAAGTATGCCCTGTAACTCCTGTTGTATAAATGTTGTTATAAACATTAAGGTTTTTTTTTTTTTTTCGCCCAAAGTTGTAAACATTAAGTTGACTTGTTGATGGATGGATCCATAAAATTTAATTTGGACTGCATTAACAGTGAACTGGATCGACAATTTTGAGCATGAATCAATAAAGTCTATGGTTTGGATGGATTTTGAAGTTTTTACCATTACCGGTTTAATTTTAGGGGGCTTAAATTCAAGCATTAGTCTTTTTTAAGTGATTAAAAATGTTAAGTGATTAATATAGAAATGAATTCTATAATCTTAACAAATTATAATTTTAGTTATACGTTGTAGGTGATAATTTGTTAAAATATTCCGCATTTAATAAATATAAAAAATTGTTAAGTGATTAAATTCAAAGTACCTAATTCTAATTGTTTCAAGTTATAATTTTAAATCTTTCGTTGTTATTTGAGGGGTGAGTGTTAAAGTATTTCACATGTAATAAATATAAAAATATTAAGTGATTAATATAGAAATAAACTCTCTAATCTTAACAAGCTAGCTTTTAACCTTTTTAGTTCATTGAAAATCTTAACTGAAAACTTTAGTTTTAGATTTTTTTTTTCTCTACATCAAAATTAAAAAAAATAATATTTTAATCTTTTTATTTTATAATTATGATAATTTAATATTTTTTTTTAATTTATGTATTTATGGGTTGTGCAAGCATTTAATAAAATTTAGCATCAATAATTAAAGTAATTTTTTTGACATTACTACCATTAGTTTTATCTATAAGTTGACTGTAATGTTGTGTTGTATAGATTTTTAAAACATTATCACTCAAAAGTTTTCTTTTTGGTACATAATTTTCTTAAAAAAGAAACGGAAATTGTGTGTTTTAATATGATTTCAAATGTCTTAATTTTCTTTTGAACTAAAAATATTATTTTTGTCAACTAATTTTTCAAAGAGTCCTTAATGTCAAATAAAATATAAAAAAAATATTTTAAGAAGTAACATAAGAATTCTAATCTCAACCCATTAGTCCACCAAGACCCAAACCTCTCTAACAATGCCAAAATTTTGTGTCATTTTCATAAATAGCAGCATTTGTTAAGTTTGACCTTCTCAAAAATTACTTAGAAACCGATATTTTTAATTTAATGATACTAATTTTATTTTTAAGGTGAAAAGGTTTCTTGAGCGAAAAGTAAAAAAATATATTTTAATATATTTATTAAGTTCCAACCATAGTTGTTAAACCTAAATTAGAGTGAAAAATTTGTGAACCGGATTACTAACCAGTTTCATCCAGATAATAAATCCTTTTTTATTAAAAATCTAATTAAATTCTTTGAACCGGTTGGATAATCCGTGAACCAATCAACCCGATTACGGTTTAAATGAACTAATTGATTTGATTTTTCAAATGTATTTAAAAAATTAAATGTTTAATTGTAAGTTTTGGAGATCGTAATAGATTTTGAGTAGATTTTTTAATACACTTTCCACCACACCACATAATATTTTTGTGATTTTTATTTCAAACTATATATTTAATAGTGATAAAATAATTTATTTATTTATTTTTTAAAAAAATAATTTAATTACTAACCTTCTTACAACATGACAAATTATATTTATCAACTTTTCTAAAAAGTTATATTCATTAAATTTAATATACCTTAAAACTATTAAATTAGTATAATTCTTATTATATATATATATTACCAAACAACATAATTCTTATTAATATAAATATTATGATTTGAAATTTTATTATTTAATAAATTTATTAATTAATATTTACTTAATTAATTTATTTTATTTAAATATATTTTTATTTATCATGATTTTTAATAGGTAACATTAATTATAATATATTGTATATAATATTTATTATATATTTAATTTAATTATGGTTCAATTTCGGTTCGATTCTGGTCGAATTTTTAACATGTGATCTTCTGTTTTCACCGATTTTAAAACCGAATCAAATCTTAAAACTTTGGTTTAACCTTCTCAATAATATATATTTTTTTAAAATAATAATATATATATATACGGTTTAGAGACATGACATACTCTTTTATAAAATATAACAATTTTATAAAAACGTGCTAATTTATATAACTCACACACATATTCTGACCACAAGCGATGTGAAATTCTAAAAAATCTTATGAGTAATATATATATATATAATTTAATATTATAAAAATTTAATAAGCCGAAATTACATTATAAATTACAGTACTTTCCCTTTTAACCTTCCTAACCAAAGGATCTTATGAGCAATATATATTTTTTTTTGCCCAAAATCTTATGAGCAATATTTGATCCTTGTTAAAAATCACTTTATATATATATTTCATTGTGTCACATATTTCTTTTCACTTTCTTTAATTTATTTATTTATAATAAAAAATAAAAAGTATAAAAAAAAAAAAAAAAAAAGACAGGCAGGAACTAACTTTACGCGTAATCTGTCACGTGGGCCCAAATTGAAGAGGTTAATGACGCAACTCTCCACAATCAACAACTAGACCCACTTCCACGTGTATTGTCTTTAAAAACTGCTTTTTCTCATTCTCACCCTCCTGTATATTTATCATCATCTCTCATTTGATTCACACCAAAAATAAAATAAAATAATTTTTTTTTTATTATTAGCTAAATAAATAATTAAAATTATTAAATAAATGCGTGGCGCTGGTAGTTTACCAGTAAAAAGAAAAACATAATAAATAACTGAAAAAAATATAATAATTTCTTTGCCTTTTATTTATTTATATTTATATTTTTTAGAATCAGAATTATTATTATTATTTAAAAAAAAACATTATTATTATTATTTATTCTCCACCGAAGTATAAATCAGTAATCATTCTGAGTTCCAATTGCCCACCAATTTGCCAACCCACAATCACAATCTCTCTCTCTCTCCCAACCACTTTCTTCAAAGCAAAACTCTCTCTCTCTAAACAATTCTTTGTTTTGAGTGCACAAAAGGAGAGAGAGAGATGCAAATGATCTCAAAAGCTTCTTGTGCTATGGCCTCCCTTCCTCGTTCAAGGGTTGTTTTTTTTTTCCCCTTTTTTCTTAGTCTATTTTTTTTTTTGTATTAATTCTTTGTATAAAATTTTTTTCAGGGTTCTATATTTTTTTTTATTGGAGAATTTGTTAGTGTGTTAATGGTGATGGTTGTTTCTTTTGTTAATTTTTCTGGGAAATGTATGATCTAAGTATTTTAACCCATTTGAGGAATTGGGTATTTTTTTAATTTTAATTTTAATTTTTTGTTTTGTTTTGTTTTGTTTTGTTTTTTTTTTTATATTTGACTTGTTTACTGAGTTTGAAGTGGTGCCACTTGCTTGCGTATACAACTCTGGATTTGTTTCTCTGTGTTTTTTTTAGTTTGTGTATGTTTGTTTTCTTTTTTAAAGCAAGCCTGTGTTTTTTTTAAAAAAAAAAATACTAGTTTTGGTTTTAATAGTAATGAATAGAAATTCCCCCTTTTCCCACTAGATGGATGGTATAAGCATATATTGGGTACTCATTGTTCTTGTTCCTTACAATTTTAGTGAAAAATGTTGGAGATGTCACCATATAAGGTGATTGATTGGAGGATTCAATGCCAATTGTTGATATCTCTGTGTATTAAGGGTTACTAGTGAAACAGTGAATTCAGGACTTGAATTTGGATTTGGAGGCATAATCTAGGCAAATGTATTCAAGATTCATACCATCTGTCACGACTGTGATTGAAGAACTTGGTATAATTTTCCATGATCATATGCACACATTGCAAGTTGAATGGTACGGCATATGATGGCATGAAACAAATCCTTATCATGAGGATTACTTTATATAGTAATGACTTGTGCAACTTTGCATTGCATTTCCCCATTATAGTTTAGTGGTTCTCATCTTTCACATATAAATGTTTAGCCCAAGTAAGGGAATGACTACTTGATCTTTGCTTGCCATTGGTGCTGTTAGTTTAGAATCTATTCTTTCCTTCTTCCATCACAGGCTCATTACATTTACTACCAGCTTTGTTTTAGTAGAAATGTTTCTTAACATTGCAAAGATATTGTTTGAGTTCTTACTTTTGACTCTTATGCTTTAGGCAAGGAGTGGACTTTGTGTATGGCCAGGTGCGAGACAGCTTTGCCTTAGAAAGGGTCTCTTGTATGGATTCATGCACTTGTTGTCTATGCCATTTAAGACCTTACGTGGAGCCAGTCGAACGCTTAAAGTTGCTCAATTTTGCAGTGTTTCCAATATGTCATCCTCCTTACAAATTGAATTGGTACAAACATTTTTTTTCTTTCTTTAAAATTATTATAGGGTTGATATCTTGGGTGCTTGTCTTGAAAATTGAATGTGTCACATTAATTTTTTGCTGCCTCTCGCATCTTCAGGTGCCTTGTCTCAAGGACAACTATGCATATCTTTTACATGATGTGGATACAGGCACAGTTGGAGTTGTTGATCCTTCTGAAGCTGTACCTATTATAGATGCTCTAAGCAGGAAAAACCGCAATTTGAACTATATACTAAATACTCATCATCATCATGATCACACTGGTGGGAATGAAGAATTGAAAGCAAGGTACGGTGCAAAGGTATGACAATGGTATTTTACGGTGAAGATTCTTTTTCTGTCAACTCATATTTGAATTAGCTGGATTCCTAGAAGTCAACATTGACACAATAAGTTAGAAGATTTTAAAAATCAGAGGTTGTTTTGATTTGAGTTTTGCATATCATGTTGGAGGAAGGTTTTCATCCTTCTGTATCTACTTAAGAAATTATTCCTTGTAATGAAAATTTTGTTAGTTCTTGTTAATGGTAAAAGTAAAACTGAGATGGCTGAGAAAAAAAAAGAATTATTTTTGTTCATGCAAGATTTACTTGAAAATTTGCAGTCGTGTGATAACATATGAAATTTGACAAGTATTCTTGCTGTTTTAATGGTAATTTATGACAGAGCCACCAAGCTTTTGGCTCGTGCAATGAATCGCAGGCAATCTTACTTCCGTCACCCAAATCTCACCACCATCACTGTGTCTCACCACCACCACCCAATTAATAAATCAATTACTCAAATCAAATTCAAGGTTTTACAACAAAGAAAGGAAAAGCCTGGCTAATTTGATAGCAAATTTCAATGTATATCAGGTGAAGAACTATGAAATGTAGATGGCAGACAATTATCTAATACCCCTTGCCCATGACTGCCAATGGTGAGATAGAGGTTGCTGACGGTGGCTGAGAAAGAGTAAATGGTGCCAATGGTGAGGGGTCAGAGAGTGTGTGATAACTGCAACAGTGAAAGAGCTTGGTTAGTGAAAGTGAGCAAAAAATTCTTTTTTTGGGTGAGAGAGATGGGGAAGATAAACAACAAATGGAATAGGGAGACTGGTTAGTGAAAGTGAGCAAAAATTTCTTTTTTTGGGTCAGATAGATGGGGAAGATAAACAACAAATGGAATGTGGAGATCAACTTTTATGGTTTCTCATTTTTCTGTTTTTGTTTTCAAAACACTTTAGACAGTTAGTGTAAAAAAAAAAAAAACACCATCAGTCTGCTGATTGTGTTTTTTGTTTTTTAAAGGGAAAAAAAAAACAAAAACAAGAAACAACAATGTAATTGAACACTATTTGAGTTTGTCTTTTTCTTTGTAACTGCTGATGTTGAGTCTTAAGGTTTTGAATTAAAGGCAGGGATACTTCCATAAAGAGTTGTGCACAGCCTTCAATAAAATTCTTGTTTTCTGTGAAGTGGTTCAATATTGAGAATTTATACATTTTTTGGAGTTTTTATACTTCCATTTCTTGCTTGTAGGTAATTGGTCCAGGAATTGACAGAGATAGAATTCCTGGCATTGATATAGTTCTGAATGATGGGGATAAATGGATGTTTGCCGGACATGAGGTGCTTGTGATGGAAACTCCTGGTCATACCCGAGGTTGTATTTTGTTATTTGTCATAGAAAACCATTAGGAAATATAATATCTAATGATGAAATCAAATAATTTGATTCATTAGCTGGGTTCAGTGGCCATTGCATCATTAACATTCTTTTATGTGGTTTTTAGTATCAGGTGTAGTTAGTTCTTGTGCGGAGTGGCAAATGGTTTAGTTTTAACTACCATTTCATAAAAGTTATATCATATCTGTTAGTTTCTTTGAACAATTTGAGTTTCTTGAAATGTGTTGATCTGCTTTTGATTCAAAACTAAAGGATTTGTTTCGCCTTACAAATCAGTAATCAAAATTATTCCCATGTAGACTGTGTGATGTGGTCTATAGTTGAGACTGTACTCAGTATATCAAAGCATGCGTGTGCACAGACATTTTACTTCTTCCTTTTACATTCTAATTTTTCTGCTTTGATTTAATTGTAGGCCACATTAGTTTCTACTTTCCGGGATCAGGGGCAATTTTTACCGGGGACACTTTGTTTAGCTTATCATGTGGCAAGCTTTTTGAAGGAACGCCTGAGCAGGTAATTTTGACTTTCTTTCATGGTTATGCTGCTATTTTGAGGTCTGAAATAGTTGCATTTGGTGTCGCCAGTCATGGAATTCATCATTTTCAAATCTTATCTGCCAAATAGATACATAACTCTACTCCTAATAGATTGACTGCTGCAATGTACAATGTGGTGTGTGAGGAGAGAGATTGACTGAAACCAAGTTTGGCTACCTGCAATTCAATTAGATTCAAAGCTTAGAAACCTTGAATAAATGAGGGAATAATCCTACCATTTTCTAGTTTACTGAGATGGAACCTTAATATTTAAGAAAAGTTTTGGTACTTAAATAAAAAGCTGGTTGTCAAATTTTTAACTAGTCAAGTATAGACTCTTAATTAAGAAATATTTTTGAAGTTGATTTTTTTTTTATTACAGAAACATTTCCTGGTAAGGTTTAAAAGAATATATTAATGGAATATCAGATATCAAATTGTGCACCCTATTGTCCCCTCTCACAAGAAAGAGATGGAGAGAGAGAAAAAACAAGGGATGGGGGAAGAATGTGTTTTAAACATCTCAAAAAATTGTAATTTTTCTTAGTTGAAGGTCTAAGCTATTGTAAATTATTGTACTAATTTTGTGAATTTGATATTGAACAAAATATTTTAGTGAGTGGTGCTCATCTATTGAATGAGTATATGCTTGAACGGTTTTTTTTTTTTTTTTTGGGTACATTGGGAACTCTTATAGGGTTCGAGTTGTCAGAGTTTGAACCCTTGAACCTCCTGCATTGCGAGGTAGGCACTCAACCACTAGGCTACTAGCCCAGTGGCACTAGTGCTGAATAATGCTCATGTAACTATGATTTTTCCCATAATAAGAATTGAATTATAATATTATAACGGACAATTGTCTTTGTTCCAGATGCATTCTTCCCTCAGAAAAATCATATCTTTGCCAGATGATACAAATATATATTGTGGCCATGAATATACATTGGTTAGTTGTTATCATCTTTCCCATATTTTGTGCTTGCGTAATTGTATCCAAGTTCATAATTGTTGGCCCTAACTATGAGGCATCCAATTGACAGAGTAATTCAAAGTTTGCATTGTCTATAGAACCCAACAATGAGGCACTCCAGTCTTATGCAGCCCATGTGGCCCATCTTCGCAGCAAGAGTTTGCCAACAGTAAGTCTTCTGGTCCTTGTCATGTATATACATTGATCCATGCACATATCCTCACAGAGTTTTATATGTAATATGTATGTTTCAAGAGTTGCTACACAGGGTAGCCCTTTGTCTCCCTTAAACCTTCCACCCCGATGAACCTTCCTCACAAGTTTCTAGTAGAAGGCCAAAAGACTCTATTAAGTAACCCTTAGGTTTTCTTTCTTTTCTAATGTGATTTCTATGATTGTCAAGAGGTACAAATAACTCTTATTGGTATTTATGTTGAACAAAAAATGTATTCGTATTTGTGCATAAGTTGGTTTTGAAGCTTTGAAAGCCCCTTGCTAGAGTTCTTCACTTTGTCATATTCTTGCATTGATGGAGCTTTTCAATTTTCATAACTGAAATATTAACTCCTACAAGGTGTCTTGAGTTCCACATTCATTTGCATGTGAATAATTTAATCTGTCGTGGAGTTCTCCGTTTTGTGAAGTTGCCAGATCTTTGAAATTATTGCTGCACATGCTAGTATATTTCAGTTTTATGGCCCCTTTTGGGTTCAATAAATACTTGAAAGCCAAGGCTTTTGGCTATGAACAAGCAAAACTGAACTTTGTTGTGAAGCTAGCTGTATATAGAGCAGTTCAGTATGTAATTATCGTATGCAAACTTTGACTTGTTATGAACCTTAAAATCAAGTTCAATTTGAATGAGCTCACAGTGCTAGTTTACGAAGAAGCAAAAGCAAAATAATTTTGGGCAACCTTTTTCATGGTCATGAACCTTGAAATTAAGTTCAATTCAAATGAGCTCATATTAACAAGCAAGTTAAATTGCTTAGCCATGTGGCTGGCCTTCCAACCATCTGTGGGATTATGTGGCAGGCCTGGCATATATTTCTTCAAAAGTGCTATTGTTTTAACTTTATCTTCATAAAATTTCCATAATGAAATCGGCTTCCTTTTATGTTGTCTTAGATTCCAACTACATTAAAGGTTGAGAAGGCTTGTAATCCTTTCCTTCGCACTGCAAGTACAGAAATCCGACATTCATTAAATATCCCAGCCATGGCAAATGATGCAGATGCCTTAGGTGTCATCCGCCGAGCGAAGGATAATTTTTAAAGATCAAATACAGGGTATGTGTCTGTCTGTAAGGATATGTAGCCACTCTTGTAGTAGAGTCCACTTCTGTCCATATATTTTTTGGATATTTGAATTTACTGTCCAAATAATTTTTGGATATTTTAGAGTTTTTGGGATTTTTATTTAAGCTTTGGTTCTCAAGTCCTTGCGATGATGACGAAAATGTTAATATAATGTGGCAAATTATTTGCCTATGATTGTCATAGGTCTCTGAAATTGGAATCAATTTTCTATTCACAATTTTGTATTTTCTCAAATATTTACTCGGTACATGTTTAGTTTGGCCAAATTATTTCAAAAATCATCTTTTTTTTCATACGTTTTGCAACTTTTGGCCAACTCTAATGAAGAATTCCGATGTCTTATAGCCTTCCCTTCCAATGAGAAGAAACTTGCGATGTGAGCATCTTCTTGGTAGCTTGATTAAAAGCCAATGATTATACCATTTTCTAACCATTTCTTTAATTCATATTAGCATCTTAATTAGAAATAAAGTGTTGTAAGAAGAATGTAATTAATGTTATGTTAAACATTGGAGAAAAGCCAATGTTTTATTAATATCAGAATATATTAGAGAACTCTACAGGTGTAGTTAACTCAAAAACTTATAAAGCTACTGAATATCAACCCAAAAGAAAATTAGGGGAAAAAAGATCTTGATAGATGTAAAATTAACTTATTTCAGTCTTGGGATTCCAAAATATAAATAAATGATATTTTCTAACTGTTAAATGTTTGTAACATATTAACTAGGTTTATGAGCACTCTACCCGCTGTCGTTTTGCAGGGCTGTGATCATTTTCTTCAGATTTGTTTGAGATGCCATTAATACCATCATTTTCCTTGCTTTCTTCAAAGTTGAATGTCCAACCGGTAAAATCAGACTCCGAGAACAAAAGGGTAGGCGTTGCTTTATAGAATGCCAGTGGGACCTGTTTTACCCTTCGCCTAAGCTGCCATTGTCACCAATCACAACCAAATGAATCACCTTAAAATGTTAAGAAATTAAAGGAAAAGACTAACAGGAGAAAATCAACAACTCCATGACATTTTTATATCCCATATGACAAAACAAGAAGCCATCCATTAAATTTCACATACATCAGAATTTGCAGCTTTCATATAACATGACAAATATCAGAACAGACTTGAAAATTACAAGCAACATAGGCTTGTAGCTATTATTATCCTATAGCCATATTTGCTGAATAAAACTGATTAAGTTGTGGAGACTAAGATAATTAATGTGCCTCAGATTTTTAGATACTTCATATTTAGGTTCAAGGACAGCAGCAAATCTTCAATAAAAATTGACCCAAAAATGAGTCAACTTGATCAAATTAATTGGATAAAGAAAATTTGGGGAAAAAAGAGCACACTGCTGCTTGTTTTGTTTTTACATAAAACAGAACTAAATATTTTCTACATATTAACAGAAAAATAATGATATTACCTCTTCTCCAAATATTGTTGCATATGAACTAGAACTGAAATCCTTAATGTCGACTTCAGTGGTTTTGTCTCTGACTGTTAAGTCATTCTCAAGTGACAACACAAACCTAATTGAGAAGAAAATAGAATATCAGGAGGCACATATGAGTATAGTCCGCTAGATAATTAGGCAAAAGAATAAAATACTTACCTTGAAACAGGTGGGCAGTAGTGGTGACGAAGGGTATCAATTTCCCATAAAGAACTTCCTGTATGAACAAGGTTCTTAATGCATAAGATTTTGAAAAGTAATTTCATTTTCCATCTCTCAAACATATATATATATATATATATATATATATATATATATATTCACATAGGAAATACAGGAGTTTCAAACAAAATTAAACATGACAACAGGATGGGTATAGAATAATGTGCTAAAAGAAATAAGTCGATGGTTTAGTCAAAGATACATGAGATATGTAATCCAATATGTTATTAAGTAGCAGCTAGATGTTCCCTCGGGGCATCAACTTGATTGTGAAGGGATAGCATCTTCAAAGTTAATTAGATTAATGCTTATCCTGTGGAACTTAATGATGATTTACCATGATAAGACAAAATCAGAAAAATCGTACAGCTACAGCCCTTGAAATTAATAAAACAAAATGTACAGGTTAGCATAGACTGAAGAGATCTAACTAGTGTAATTATTTCAACAGAAACATGAAAGCAAAACAAAGAACAAATACATCAAAGCCCATCCATAAATATCTCTAGAAGGGGAAACTGCTTATAATATGTGCCCATTCTTTGGAGAAATATTACTTTGAGAAGAACAGAAGAGTTAGCACACACATCAAGTTCTATGTTGAAAATTTTGACTTTCCAGCCCATACGCCTTGCTGGCAACTAAGTATTACTACTGAGCAAGCTAACTGAAATGAAAAGGTGCATACAGAAAAAGATTTCCCGCCAAAGCCCAATGAAGCCGAATATCCAGTGGCGGATCCCCGCTGCCCCCCAACATTTTTGGAAACCCCCTAGTATATAATATATATTACTAAAAATTTCCAATAAGTACTATTGTTGCCCCCCCCAATTTTTTTTTTTAAAAAAAATTTAATAAAATAAAAAAATTCTCATAGTTAGAACTTAAATCGAATACAAAAAAAATTCTTCAAAAATTAAGGAAGATGGATGTGATCTTTTATTGAAGAAAGTGAAATAATTTTGTGAAAAATATGAGGAAATTGATATTCTTGATATGAGTGCTTGAAATATGGAAGGTTAAGGCCAATCTCGTAATAACAAATATCCTATTACAATGGAGCACCATTATTGAATTGATATATTGTAACAAACTCACAATTATATGAAATGAATAATTGATTAAAGAAGATGTAATGGAGTTACTTATTTTTAGCATGTGTTTAGATCCTATGGATGGCTGCAAGGCATTTAATATTGCAAATAAATTTTTGCTTGCAAATAAATTTCATCATAGGAATTTCTCTATACTAGAAAAGTTACATTTAAAAGTTCAATTAGAACTTGATCAAAATTTGAATTTGTAAAAGGTATCAACAATTTCATATTTGTGTCAAATTTTGGTGAAGACAAGAAAGTCAAATATCTATTATCATGTTGATAGATTCGACTTGAATTAACTTTATCCATGTCTATTGTAACAACTAAACATGTATTTTCTACTATGAATATTGTTAAAACAAAGTTACAACACAAGACAGAACATGATTTTCTTACCAACTCATTGATCAATTATATATATTGAGAAAGACATAACTAGACAATTTGATATTGATTTTGTTATTGAAGCATTTGATGCAGAAAAAAAAATCGACGGACACAATCTATAATGTCTAATGTTAGTAGATCGTAGATATGTAGATAACCATAATTTTATTTTGGTATTATTATATTATATAAAATTGCATAGATAAATACAAATATTTACCTTTGTTATATGAAATATATTTTATTAATAGTCAAAATATCATCTTTTGAGAGTATTTTGTTTATTATTTCGCGCAAGCATATATTTGCTCCCCCCAAAGTTGAGGGCTGAGATCTGCCACTGCGAATATCAACTATATTGGGTTGCTTTAGGGAAGTCATGCAAATGAATTGACTCAGTATGAACATAGGAATTTCAAACAATTTGGAAACTGTACTTACTCAACGCACTAGACTTTGCAGGGTTGCTCTCTTCATTTTTAAAATGATCAATCCCATGATTTTTGGCAGAAGTAACACTCCCTGTTCCAGAATTATTTGCATTGCTAGTAGTCTCTCCTTTTGCTTTTGAATTATCAGCTGCACTTTCATTAACATCATCCTGCAAAAAAATAAATTACCCAATACGAACTTAATTTTCCGGAGAGATCATCTTCCACATTGGATGTTCTTTGTATCTTATATTCCATACAACTACCAACTGTCCTCAACCTAGACCGTTCAATCATGATCAAGCACATCATTACACCTATATACAATTTTCTATCGTATAATACATGATAAGTACATGAAGAAAATGTAAAGACACTTCTTTAAATTATTAAATCAATCAACATGATAATATGGGATAGAGGTTTATTATGAAACATAAAAAAATATATATAAATGACAATGTATGGGGTATCGCAAAAAATCAGAATACATAAACAAAGCTAGCCAACTGAAACAAAAAATGAAATGGATTACTTTAGATGTTATTTATGATTATTAGAATGAAATGTTACCCGGTGCACCAAACAGTTGATTGATGGATGTCTACGAAGGAGGTTGTGAACCAATGCAATAATAACCACTGCTCCTGAAGGAGGGACTGCAAGAGCAAGTCTGCTCAATTTCTTGGCAAAAGCAGCAGCCAAATATGCTGGAAGAAGTGGTGACTTTAGGCAAGAATCAAGAAGCTGCATCAAGATAACTGCATGTCAACAAAAATACTACAAGGATAACAATATGTCAGCACATTCCAGTTTCATTTCGTATATCTTGTCAGTTGATTTGTGCTCATATTACTTTGTCCCCATGTGCGTATGACTTGACCACTTCAGGGACCATAAAGATGCACATCAAAGTCCATTATCCTTCCCCTCAGATAAAAAGTTTCACTATCATTATTGTTATGATTTGAACTCTCAAAGAAGTCCATGAAAAATTACTTTGACATCACCTTAGGAGAAACCAACTTCAACACCTCAAAGATTAAGCATGCATGATAGGAAGCTCAATGAAGCTGATTATCAAAACAAACCACCAAATCTATTACCAACAAGTTAATATGTTACCCATGGGCAAATATTAACAGAAATAAAGTTTCGACACATTTAGTTATGGATCTATTAGCATATTTAAGGTGCAATTGCAATTTGAGTTAAAACTTGGTTTGCTTTGATTGTATCATATCTCACTAAAAATAACTCATTCATCATTCAAAACTCAACACCATGGTATAGATTGAGGTTTATATTCTGCATTACCTGAAAAAATTTTGCCCTATGTTTCGCCATAAAGACAGAAGGTAACAATAGTGCATATAGTTTTTCGTAGAAGTTGGGATACTCTAAGCCATGCTGAGTCATAAGGATAAAGA
The DNA here is from genome assembly GCA_949750685.1 of Vernicia montana. Classification (NCBI taxonomy): domain Eukaryota; kingdom Viridiplantae; phylum Streptophyta; class Magnoliopsida; order Malpighiales; family Euphorbiaceae; genus Vernicia; species Vernicia montana. The sequence continues at coordinate 43,345 of CATKHJ010250629.1, forward strand.
GGCTGCTAAGGGCCATTACACTGACAACACCACCAATATCATATGATCTTGTTAAGAAGTCACTGCATATTATCAGATAGCAATCAGAATTTATCATATGGTAGGAAGGTACATCATATCCATGAGAAGAAAGAACTTGGTGTGATAGCATACCATAACATTATCGGGTTAGAGATATAAGGAATGACTGTCTGATAGAGAGTAATGAGGACCTGAGCATAAATAAAGCAAGTTAGAGGAAAAATAAAAAAATAAAATAAAAAAGAAAGCATAATACAAACTATATGTTATAACTAGGGAAAAGAATATCAAAAGGGCATGCTCCAAAGAGCTAATGCTGTGCAAGTCTCATAGATTTAAACATTAAAAATGTAAGTGTTCTATAGTCAGTAATAAATGCTCAGATTACTAAGTAGTGATGGGAAAATGAAACTAGCATAAAGAGATAAGACTATCAAACATTCACTGAATACATGTTAGATTGAGAAGATTCACTAGCACCAGCTATAAGCGAAAAGAGATCTATATTTTTTCGTGTGAGATGAAGCAACAGTGAAGAACTAAACTAAATCTTGTTAGAAAACTAATGGTGATAACAAAAACAAATGGTGAAAACAATGTCATAAAGAAGAAACCGCTAGCATTGTACAGTTAGAAGGACCTGAGGTTGACTACTGGGCATGTTAACTTTGATTCATGGAGCTTATGACTGCTATATTTTAGAAGGAGCATTGCAGAATGTTATGAGGTAGAAACAAGCTGCCACAAACAGTGCTTGTTCCTTTGCAAGCTCAAACTTTGGAGCAAGAGACTTACTAATTGGATAACTATAAGGCATCCATTAGAACTTCTGCTTGAAGCATACAGTAATCAAGCTTTCGAGTATGATAAGCCACGAGATTAAGTTGATACTCAGTAGATGAATAAAACTGCAAGAATTAGATCATAGGTTTTCCTTTGTCAAAAACCTAGGACCTAGGGCATCCCAGCCCAACCCTACCCTACCCCACCCAACCCCTTTCAGTGCAAACCAACACGCAACAAAACATTCATTGGAATTTGAAGGCACTTAATTTAAGTTCAAATATAAACAGAGGCTTACCTCTTTGTACACATCAACAGGAAGTGGTAACCTAAGAAATGAAATCCATGCCTTGGTGAACTTCAATTTCATCTTTTTGTTGATGTTGGCAGCAGATAAACCCTGAATTGATTGCAGGCACAAAATGCACAACAAGAGAAATATATATAAAAAGATACAATGGAGCATTTAACAGATGCACAAACAAAGACGAAAACTTGAAATTGAAAATGGGAAAAATATCTGCATGAATAAGAATTGATCACTCACATTTTTATTATGTTTCTCAGATTTGAGCTGTTTATCTTCCTTTTTTGGGAGCTCAGAAAGCTCCTCAGTCTCATCTTTTTCTGATGAGAATTCTGGTGTGTACAGAAATTATCAAACTTAAAATTTTAGGTAAAGAAAGTTTGTAAAATGAAATTGAGGAAGGGGGAGAATGCATGTGTATTTATATGTATGCATAAGTTAATCCTAAAACAACTGAGAAAAGACCACAAGGAAATCACCTGAGCCACTCCACATATCATAATCAGAATTCTCTTTTGGGTCCTCTAGAGGGGGTATGTGTGATATAATATAATGTATCTTGTGAATAGAGAGATCCATGCTGCAAGAAAACAACAATAGTTGAATGTTTAGTTGACTAGAGCAGCATTAGAACAATTTTTACACAAGGAACATGGTCAACCTTGAGCAATTTTATTATTGGAAAATAAGAAAAGAAAGGGAAAAAAATACATTATAACATTCAATTGACATAATCAAGTTTATACAACTTATAGCAACAAATGTCGACACCACATGTCAATTATCTAGAATATTAACAGCACTAAACAGACATGAAAATAGTTTCCCCTTTCCTGCATTGCCCATCTATACAATGCATGCAATGAGTCAGAGGAGCCAACTAAATGAGGGACAGTCTCAAATAAAATCAAGAAAACTGGCATCTGGCTTCTAATCTAAATCTGAAAGAATAAATTGATGCAGTACTATTGACCTAACAAAGAATCCATATAGCCGATTAAAGCTTAGTTGAGTTGAGTTGAGTTGAGTACTATTGACCTAGGTCTAGCTCCAGAGTTACCAATGAAATTGAGAACAACAATCCATTTGGCATAAATAAATCTAAATGTAGAATTCATTTGGAAATAAATTTCCACGTTTGTTATGATAAATTAAAAATGTGGAATTCCACATTAAGTTTGTAATAAATCTATATTCAATTACATATGTAATAATTGTCTAAAATACCTTTAGAGAGAGAGGGACTCGGAAGTGAGATGGAGATGGGCATTCCAGTCCAAAATTTTAATCTTATAAGTTTTGTAAAATTCATTTGAAATTCCACCAATTTTGATGGAAAATGATTTAGTTATGTTCAATTCCACTTATCGTAGAATTGAAATGAACATTTTTTTTACATACCAAACATGAAAGTGTGAGATTTCAATTCAATTCTACAAAATTTTGTGGAATTCATTTATACCAAATGGGGGTAAAGTATAAAAAATTATACAGTCATCATAAAAAAGCAGTAAAGGAAGACAAAAAAAATATGTATACTGACCTCGCCTTTGAATGACTCTTATCATCACGTTCAGCACCCTTAGTGTTCTCATCTATTAGGGAGAAAAAAATCCATAAAAGTTTGGAAAACTAGAAGTACCACAAAAAGAAATGAGTTTCAATGAAGAGCATGGCCTAAAGATTACCAGGTATATCTTTTGCCTCCAAAGTATTAGCAAGCTTTCCAAGGCTAATGTAAGTAAAATAACTGCATCAAACACAAAATTCAATGTTAAAAAAAAATTCTCATTGAAATAAGTCAGGAAAAAATTTAGGACAAAGGAAAGAATAAGAAATTAAACAACTTGAATTTCATGTTATCTTATGGGCACCTCAGTAGGTGTGGTATAACTATCAGTCTATCAAATACAGATGAAAGTTGCAACCCATAAAGGTATACCATGTAGAAAATTTTGAGAAAACAAAACAAATCAAACCAAACCAGCAGTTCAAAAAACAAGGGAGAAAAGGGAGGAATGAGCCTGAACATACCGGATATCAATGTACTTGAAATACTTGGATGCAAGCAAATCTAAAACAAAATCAAATGATGCTGCAGAATGGACCTGCAAGTTAAAAAAAAAAAAAAAAAAAAAAAAAAGAAGAAGAAGATTATGAACAGCTGTACAAGTGCAAGTGATGACAGACTTACAATATTATGAAGCAATCTGTGATAAAAGAGATTTTACAGGGCAAATGACAATAAGCCTACAATATTATGAAGTAATCTGTGATATATAGCCGAATGAAACCTTCCTCCATTCCCGAGCTTCACCAATTCCATAAGCGAATCTAACACAACTTCCTAATCAAAAAAATTTCGAAGTCATTACAATTACCAACAAAAGCAAGAAAATTAGGCAAACCCATAAAAAAAAAAAAAAATTTAAAACTCATTTCGAAAGCAAATTTGTAATGGGTATTTATAAAATTAAACAAAATAAATAAATAAGCTCACTTGCAAAGCTTCCTCAGCCTGCTCTGACAAGAGAAGATCGATAAGCAACTTTACGAACTCATCGAACTTAGAGCGAAGCCAAGTCCTATAAATAAGTTCAGCATCATCCTCATCCATGGTCGCTTTGGCCTTCTTGGTAGAAGAAGAAGAGGGAAGGGAGGGGAGGAGAGGAGTGAAGAAGGATTGGAGAGAGAGAATGGATTCAAGAACGTATTGAGGAGGGAAGTTTGGGGAGATGAAAGTGAGAAGGAGAGGGAGATTGTTAATATGAGTTCTTGAAGAAAGAAGCTGCTGCCCTAGGGTTTTCACCTCTTTCAGTGTGTATTTTGATTTTGATTTAAACTTCGATTTTGATTGTTTCTCCATTTTTAAGAGTTGGCGTCTGGAGGGAAAGAAATATCAATAGTTACAAGCTGGAGCAGTCAGTTAGGTAATTGATTCATGGATAGGAGGTGGCGGTGGAGGTGATGGTGGTGGTGGTGGCGGCGGCAGTGGGCCAGTGGCGGTAAGGAATTTGTTACAAGTGAGAAGAAATAACGTTGGAACAGTATCCGATTTCAAAGGCGAAGCCGAGGTTTTGAGACAGGCGGAGGGTTTTGGGTTTAGGTGGTTTATATTGTCATGCAACACGGCGTCGTTGATGAAGGTTAGGCAGAAGAAACGACACCGTTTTCTGAATTTTTGGAGGTGGAACTGGAATGGTAAACCAGGATTATTGTTGGTTTCGAGTTTTTTGGTTTCTCAATTTTTGTTTGATTAACAGAAAATAACTTATATTTAGAAATTATCTTTTAAGAAAAATATTTTTTAACAAGAATTAATTTTCTATTGTTGATTACAATATTAAAGATTATTTAAAAAATATTAAAAATTTTAATTTATAGGATTATAAACATATTTAAATTTATAATAATTTCGTAGTTTTAAAATTTTATTATTAAATATGCAAAAAAAAACATAAAAATGACAAATTTAATGATCACAAGCGGCCAGCGATAGTTGGCAATGGTTGGCGGTGGTCATCAATGGTTGCCGGTAGTTAATATAAGTAATTGACGGATTAATAAATTACATATATTTTTTTCATTATAATGAGTTTGTCAAAATTTAAAAAATAAATTTCCGTTTTGAAAAGAGCAAGCCATTTTCTTTAAAAAAAAGCTTAGGTCTTTCTTAGTTGTGGAAAATGTTTTCTATTTTCATTTTTCTAATTTTTTTCTTTATTTCTTAATTTTTTAAGTTTTCATTTTCCAAATGGAAAATAGAAAATTTGAAAATAAGTTGATTTGTATAATTTTACTATCTTACATTTTCATCTATCCTTACTATAATTATTTTATTAGACTATTTATAAGTAAGTAATATTAATTAAAATATTTATTTTTTAAAATAGAAATGAGTAATTCCATAATTTTTTTTTTTTAATACAAAGGAGGGGAACAGCCGAATAGAGAACAAAGAAAAACCAAGACTCTTTAATCCTCAGCCTCCTAGGCCAGGAAACTCCCACTATATCCGCCCAAAGCAAGCTATTCAGATCATCTGGAGTGTCTCTGAGGATATTAATTCCACGAGCATGTTTCAACGAGGCATTCGCAAGCCAGTCAGCAACTTGATTACATTCTCTGTGAACATGCTTGATTTTCACTTCTCAATTGCGCTGAAGCACTTCTTTACACTCTTGCACCAGATTCGCGTGAGAATTACCAAGATATTGAGCTCCATTTAACCATTGCACAACCAAAAGCGAGTCTGATTCCAGCACCACTTTGCGATGACCATCTTCCCAAGCCAACAAAAGACCTTGTAGCACAGCCCAAAGTTCTGCATCCACCGCTTTACATGCACCAATATTCATGGTAAGTTCTGCTAGCCACTTCCCTGTATAATCTCTTAAGAGCCCTCCACCCCCAGCTCGCAGGTCAGGTCCTTTACAACACCCATCAGTGTTCAAGGTTACCCATCCATTAGAAGGTGTAGACCAACCAAGAAGCTGCGTCTCCATATTCTCATTTTTCCTAAACACATAAAACTGAACTTTGTAAGCTTTTACAATCTCCATAACCTGACTTTTAATCCATGCAATTTTGAAAACTCAAAGAGCCTTGCTCATTAGTAAAAATAGTTGCATTACGCCATTTCCAAATCCACCAAATTGTTGTAGCAAAAATCACATCCCAACGTTGACCATAATCAGTCCTAATTTTGCTATGCACATTGTGATCGATCCATTGAACAAAATTCAATTTCTGCTACATTTGTATTTCTTCATCAGGAATTAAATGAGTCCAAATTTGAGACGCCTTTGGGCAGAAACGAAGGAGGTGATCCAGATCTTCTTCTGCAATAGCACAAAAATAACAGAAAGGATTAGAAGAAAAACCTCTTTTAACTCTTTCTTTATTACACATTACCTTTCCATGTCTGATTAACCAAAGGAAAGAACGAAACCTTTGAGGGACATCCACCTTCCAAATTCTTTGCCAAGCCAAACTAGGCTCATTTTCGTGACCACCAACAGCTAATTTATAAGCTGTTTTAACTGAAAAAATGCCATTAGGCGTCTGATTCCAACAAACACTATCATTTGCATTCTCATCATCTATAAGAAAGAACGCAGATAACATATTCTCTACTGAGCTAGGCAATAAATTCCTGAGAGCCTCCCAATTCCAACCAATCCCATCTATCCAATAATCTCTAACCTTTTTATGTAACTCCACAATGTCAATGTCAAGTAACACCACACCACCTCACAAAGAGGAATGTCCCCTAACCAAGTGTCTAACCAAAATAAAGTTGTAAAACCATTACCAACAGCAACACCACAACCTTTGGAAATAACATCCGCTGCTTTGACCACACCTTGCCACAAGTTGAAGCTCCTTTAACATATTTCAGGTTATTAAATGTTGCCTCTCTACGAATATACTTACTCTGAATAACTTTTGCCCATAAGCTATCCTTTTCATGAATGAGTCTCTATCCCATTTTGGCTAGGAAAGCTTTATTCATCTTATGCATTTGTCTAATGCCAAGACCCCCTAAGTGTTTTGGTTGAGCAACAGTATCCCATTTCGCCAAACTGATCTTTCTCTCCTCTGCATTATCGCCTCAAATAAATCTACAGATGACCTTCTCAATGCTAGCACAGACGCCCAAAGGAAGGAGGGCAGTCTGCATAGAATACATAGGAATAGCCGAAATAACAAACTGAGCCAACACTGTCCTGCCCGCAAAGGACAAGTATTTTGTCTTCCAACCATCAAGTCTGGCTGAAATCTGTTCCAACACATGCTTGTAAGTATTGGTAGTAACTCTACCATGGATAGAGGGAGCGCCAAGATATTTCCCGAGATCATTTGTGAGAGGAATACCTGAAATACTAGACAATTCTACAGCAACATCATTAGTTACATTTTTAGAACAGAAAATATTAGACTTATTGAAATTAACTTTCTGACCCAAAATGTGACTAAAAATATCAAGATATTTGGACACCACTTTAATTTGCTCCACAGACGCCTCTGCAAATAAGACCATGTCATCTGCAAAAAAAAAAAGGTGAGAGAGCATAGGTCTATGTCTAGCTAGACTAATTGGTTTCCATTCACCATTAGAGACCGCATTGTTGATCAAATGCCCTAATCTTTCAATACAGAGAACGAATAAGTAAGGAGAAATGGCATCACCTTGCCTAATACCTCTAGAAGGACAAAACCAATCCAACTGTTGACCATTCCAAATAATAGACATCCTAGGAGACCTCACACAAGACATAATGTTGCGAACCTAATCCTTAGAAAGCCCAATGTCCTGTAATGTATCTTCAATAAAATCCCAAGACAATCGATCATACGCTTTCTCTAAGTCAATTTTGATAGCCATAAAACCAGCGGCATTATGCTTCTTTCTCATGGAATGAAGGACTTCCTGATAAATAATGATGTTATCTGAAATTTGCCTGCCCGGAACAAAACTACATTGATTAGGTGTCACGACCCGACTTTCGAGCCGCGACGGTCCTAAGGAATAGGGAGACTTAAGGTCACCTAAATTCGTAGAACAACTTATTATCTTAATTAACTTCCATTAATTACCAGTTATCATACCCCAGAATCGGAACCATAAACTTCCCTTATATAAATCCCATGCCATATAAACACTTGTGATCAGTTAATTGATACTGAAAATAGTTTCCATCCTTTTTACTTTTGAACTCCATTTTCCATTAAATTTCATTGCAGCTCAAATATAATTAAGTGCTTGAACTGTAGCAATTGATATATCATACATCATGCATACCATAATCTAAACTTCATTATTACAAACTTTTAAAATCATTGGAGCTCTAGAGAAAACTTCTGAATAACCATTCATACCATATATTCAAAAGTAGCAGAGCAATCTTCCAAGTGAATGCTAGGACTTGGAATTTACCTTGCTAACCTGATAACCGGTCCTGAAAAATAAATAATAACTAAGGAGTGAGACAGAGCTCAGTGAGTACATATACAGAATAACCAATATTAGAACAAATAATAATAGTTCTCCTTTTTCAATAACGAT
>CATKHJ010250656.1:0-13147 GCA_949750685.1 Vernicia montana
AAACTAAAGCAAGCAAAGAAAGCAAACAAATAAATAAATAAAAGAAAAAGGAAGAATATAAATACCTTTTGATGACGCTTCGGGACGTATGGACGGAGCGGGCGACCGGATCGCAATTCCACCTTGACTCGTCTCAGCGGAACCAAAGCTTCCTAATGGCTACTCGGACAGCACTTAGGATTCTCTCGGACTGGCTTGAGAGAAACCACAGACCACCAAACAAGAACCAAACTTTAGAACTAAAAGGCAGCTCTTTTCGAACCAAGCCTTTAAAGAATGGCTAGCTTACAAGCAAAATGGCTCGATTTAGCTAGCTTTGATTGAGTTAAAGTGTACTGAATGGGTTAGGGGGGTAGGTTTATATAGGTAGAGTAGCTAGGTGAATTTTTGTAAACTTTCGATGTGGGATTAGTGATTTTTCACCCGAAATCGCACACGGGGCTTCTGGGACCGCACACGGGGGATTCTGGACCACACGGGAGAAAAACGGACCGTGCAGCAACATGGACCGCACAGGGCCCATTTGGAACCGCACAGGGGCTGTGCGGTCCTTGGAGGGCCCTGTGCGGTCCTCCAGGGTCCGACGGGCTGGTTCGGTGGTTTTTTCGGCCCGTTCTCACTCGTTTCAGTTTCCGAGGCTTAGACGCATGTCTGAGGGTTTAGACGGTGCGGTTTTCAGGGTTCACATTGTGATGCATCAAGATTGGGGCTTGGTTGTGTCAGTATGGCAAGGTAATAACTTATGCCTATAGACAATTGAAAAGGCATGAATTGAATTACCCGACTCATGATTTAGAGATGGTTGCTATAGTGTTTGCTTTGAAGATTTGGAGACACTATCTCTATGGAGAAAAGTGCGAGATCTATATTGATCACAAGAGTTTAAAGTATATCTTTGAATAAAAAGATTTGAACCTTAGTCAAAGACGATGGATGGAGTTGCTCAAGGACTATGATTGTGATATTTTGTACCATCTGGGCAAGGCAAACGTGGTAGCAGATGCTTTGAGTCAGAAGTCTTTGGGAAGTTTGGCTCACAGACAAGTTCATAAAAGGCCTTTAGCAAGGGAGATAAAAAGTTTGTATGACATTTGTGTTCGGTTCAAAATGACCGATTCTAGAGTGCTTTTGGCTCACTTTTAAGTCAAACCACTCTTGATCTATCAGATCAAAGCTGCTTAGGATAGAGACCCTCAAATGGTGAAGTTGAAGAATGATGTGGAAGCTGAGAAAGATCATAGATTTGCTATTATGGATGGGATATTGAGATGTGGATCTCGATTGTGTGTTCCTAGAGTTGATGACTTATGAGAATAAATAATGAGAGAAACTCATTTTGCTAAGTATAATGTACATCCAGGTGCGACGAAGATGTATCATGATGTGAAGAATTCTTATTGGTGGAGTGGCATGAAAAAAGATATATCAGAGTTTGTGGCTATGTGTTTGACACGTCAACAAGTTAAGTTTGAGCATCAAAAGCCTTCAGGATTGTTTCACTAGTTGCCATTGCCATAATGAGAAAGGATAACCATGGATTTTGTGGTTGGTTTTCTAAGGACTTCAAGTGGTTATGACTCCATATGGGTGATTGTGGATAGATTGACCAAATCGGCTCACTTCCGACCAATAAAGTCAATTTATTCGGCTTTACAGTAAGCCCAACTGTACATTATTGAGATTGTAAAGCTTCACGGTGTTCTGGTTTCAATCATTTCAGATAGAGGGACACAATTCACATCAAGATTTTGGCAAAAGTTGCAAGAATCATTGTGTACTCAATTGGATTTCAGCACGACATTTCATCCATAAACAGATGGCCAATTAGAAAGGACTATCCAAACTTTAAAAGACATGTTGAGATTATGAATTCTAGATTTTGGAGGGAATTAAGACATACATTTGCCATTGATTGAATTGGCTTACAATAACAGTTATCACAGTGCCATCAAGATGGCTCCTTATAAAGCTTTATATGAGAGGAAGTGTAGGTCACTTATTTATTGGGATGAAACGGGTGAGAAGTCCATTGAAGGACCCGATTTGATCCAATATACTTCAGAGAAGATACCTCTTATTAAGGAAAGATTAAAGATGGCTTTTAGTCGCCAAAAGAGTTATGTTGATCCTAAGAGAAGAGATCTCCAGCTTACTATTGGTGATCATGTATTCTTGAAGATTTCACCGATGAAGGGTGTTATGAGATTTGGGAAGAAGGTTAAGTTGTCACCGAGATTCATTGGCCCATTTGAAATTTTATATCGAATTGGAGAGGTTTCTTATCAGTTGGCATTACCACCTGAAGTAGATAATGTCCATCTTGTATTTCATATCTCCATGCTTCGTAAGTATGTTTCGGATCCTTCACACGTGTTACAAGCTCAACCATTGGACTTGAGGCAAGATTTGACATATAAAGAGGTTCCTATTTCCATAGTTGATAGAGTGGTTAGGAAGCTTCAGAATAAGGATATTCCAATGGTGAAAGTGTTATAGAGAAATCAATCTATAGAAGAATGCACTCGGGAAAATGAAGATAATATGCAAGCCAAATATTCACATTTATTTCTCTCTTAAGTGATGAGTTTCTTGAAAATTCAAGGACGAATTCTCTTAAGGGGGGAAGAATGTAACACCTAAGATTTTGATTGTGTATATGTGTCTTGTATTTGAATGATTGAGTTAAGTTATGCATTATGTATGGTATATACATTCCCTTGATGATTTGATTCATTCATTGATTGTTCTATGATGTTGTTATTGATTTTGAACTATAGATGTTATGTTTGTGATGGTACGGAGCCCTTGGGATGAGTAATGTTGTGTTTTAGCTTTGAGGATTGTTTGATGTGTTAGAGATGAGTTTGGGGATTAGAAGCAAGAAAGGATAAAGTTTTGGGTTGTTTCATGCTTCAACGCTCGTTCATCTTGGTGAATGCTCGTTCAAAAGGTCTCTGTGTAAAATAAAAAATTTGAGAAATTTAGATGAAGGCCCGTTCATTTCTGTGAACGCTCGTTCATCTGTGATGAACGCTCATTCATTATAGTGAATGCACGTTCACAAAACTTATGTGTGAACAATATAAATCTTTTGAATGGAAGATGAATGCATGTTCATCTATAGTGAATGCTCGTTCATCATAATGAACGCATGTTAAAATTGTCAGGCTTTAAAAAGGAACAACAACCCTAAAACATGAAAAATCATATCTATTCTCATTTATGTCAGTCCCAACAACCCCTAAATCCTATTAAAGCTCCATAAATGCTCACCTAAGGCTAATAATCATTAAATACACTCTAGGAACCGAAGGATACTCAATATTTAAGTAGATTTCTTATTCATTTGGAAAGATTTAGAATTTGTTAAAGGAGACATTTCTAGGTAAGTGTCTAATCCTTCATAAATTCTTATGGGCTTTGTTTATTAGTTGTTGTAGTATCTTTATTGGGTTAGATAGAAGCTTTTATTGGTAGTTATTTCTAGTGATTAATGTTAGATAGAATTTATGGGTAACGTAGAATTTTGAATCTTAAGAATTTGTGATGTAAGTGCTAATGAGATATGAGTAAAGATTGTTTTTATATTGATTTGGAATATTCAATCTTAGGACTAGAGTTTGTGAACTCTAGATTGATTGTTATTGTTTGGCTATTTTTATGTAGGCAAAGTTGTTGAGGAATTCCACCCATAAGGGAGTGCTTGAGTTTGGATTGGAATATTTTACTTTTGAGGTGAGTTATGAAACACATTTATGCATGTGAACCATTTGAATGAATGCCATTCTTCTTAGACCCATTAAATTCTCCTATTGAACCTTGTTATTGATATTGCTACTATCATTATAAACCAATTTGTAATTGATACTGAATAATGAAACCCCTTTTGATTTGGATGATGACCATTGGGCTATTTGTTTATTGACATCGTTTTACCAAGCTATAACCTAATTAGACTGTTTGTGATAGAACGCCTATACTAATGGGGGAAAAACCATTAGACCGTGTGCACCAGTGACTCAACTGATAGAGTCTAAATTATATTAGTGTTCTACCTAAAGAGGACCATATGCTCTAAGTGTGTGCTTGGCCAAGCATACATTGAAATAGGAGAAGTTACTGTCCTATTTGATTTTTTTGTTTGATCATTTGTTATTGTTCTATCAATTTGATCATTTGGTGCCATTTCCTTCGAGGCACACTACCTTTATTATAGAAACCCTTATTTGTTTATTGCCCTTTTAATTTATACTTTGATTTGTGAAATGCATAAGAATGTCCTTTGAAAACCTCATGTATAGGTATGTTTCATAATCTCATTGAGTTAAAGGCTCACCCCTCCTCAATTATATTTTTCAGGTGCTAGAGTTGAGGATAATACTATTGGTGATAAAGCTTCTTGATTTCTCCTCTACAAGAAGCTAATTACAATGTATTGTTTTTTTATTTTTATATTATAGTTTTAAAGAATGTTCATTCTATAGTGCTCCGTAGTAATATGTTTTGAGGTACATAGGCATAGATAGAATGATTTATTTGCAAGTGACCATTGATATATTATTTTTTCCTTTGTTCATTATGGATGATAATATGAGATTTGATCCTTGATCTATAGTGAACATTGGAACTCTATGATTATTTGATATGATTAATGTAATTGAATGATGGATATTGATATGAAGTGATTAATTGATAAATTGTAAGTATGATAATGTCGATCTAGGTTATTTCGTTTTTGGGTTCTATAGGTAGTTGGTGGTCTTAAACCTACCCATGGTTTATGACCGTCACACCATTAGAGTCGAGGTGTGACAAAAGTCTTTGCATTCTTGTTTTATCTTGTTTATTTAATTTTATGATCATTTGGATTAAGAGTGGGGGTGTTTTGCTTGAGGACAAGTAAAAAGCTAAGTGTGGGGGAATTATTATGATCATTTTTTGTAGTGTTTTCAGGATAGTATTTGAGCCTATGTTTTATCATTTTTATTTTTCTTCTATTGTATTTTTGAGTCTTTTTGTTTGTTTTTATGTTTTTAGGTGATCTTGGATTAGATGATGGTAAAATGCTGGAAAAAGTGCAATTGGGAGGCTTTTTAGGTTTACATGCCCGTGTAAGAAAGATACATGCCCATAGAGCTTAATTTAATTCCAAACAGAAAGACACATGACCTAGCCCCAAGCCCATGTTTCTTTCCGTGCCTTTCAAATAAATAAATTTGTTGAAAGTCTAACAATCATGAAGACACGCTATCGTGACCAGTTTCTGGCCCCGAGTGGATGGACTCTACACTACTTTCCAACAAAACATTGGGAGATTAATGCCAAGGAAGGGGCCCAAGAAGGAGAATGGAGTTGCCACCTAGTTTTTAAAAACTAGGAAAATGGTGACTAGGATCCCTAGCTTATTACCTAATCACCTTATTTAAAGATTCTGGGTAAGAAATTTAGGTACGATCTTAGGAAGGTGTTAGGCACTAAGGTCGCCCAGCTGTGAGGCTGGCTTCCACTGTTTCATCTCATTAATCCATGCCTTCAACAAGTTATTTGGGCTATTTATTATATGACAAATATCACAACATTGATCACTCCAATTCATATGGTGCTTTATTTAACACTACAACATGCCTCAAACAATTTAGCCATATTAGTGCTTTGGAGTTTACCAAATTGTCATGCCTTAGCCATTTAATGGGTTTCTACACATGCATCATGCTATCCTAGCTCATTTGCAACCTGAACATGCTTTGGATTTCTACCAATTTTATTTAACAATAAACATGCTAGCATAAAACATGTAGATAAAATTAAAATGCAAATAAAACAACCTAAACATGCACACTAGTTAGTTAATCAAATTATTTACCTCAGTTCAACATGCAATTCTATGTTAATCAAGGTTTATTTTAAAGTTAATTATGTGCATTAATCCTTTAATTTCCAAGTTGCATATGTGTGACCAAACATTCAATTCCTAAGTCTAGATTAAACAAAAAAAAAATTAAAAGGGAGGGGGAATCCTTCGAAAGGTGAAGGATAATTAATTACAAATCCCACAAATAATTTAAATGAATAAAATTTTGGGCTTTTAAGCCTAAGCTGAAGGATGTTGGGCCATCCTGGAACACTTGGAAACTTTGAAAAATTAACAAAAAAAAAAGGAACAGAATTGCGAAATTGCTCAGATGGCTGAAACATGATGATGGGCGCGCGGTGCGTGGAGGTACCCACGCGCCTGACTCTGTCTTGGCAGTCGCCTGCCTCATTTGATTTTCATTTTGTCCATTTTTTGATTGATTTCTAACTTACCCAGTGGTTTCCAAACATCTAAATATCATATATATGCTACAAAAGAAAACAAAACTTTGTACAAGGGTTAGATCCAATTAAAACAGAAAAGAAAAATGCAAAAACATGAAGAACAGATGAAGCTGGGCGTGTGGGGGTACCACACACCTATGACCTCCTGAGCAGCAGGAGTTTTTGCTACTTTATCTATGATCTTGGATTTCTGTGGTGCAAATGCATGTTTCTGACATATAGACATGGAATAGCATATTAACTAGTAAAATTTAAAGAACAAAACATTCAAATACTAAATTAAATTACATAATTGATTCAAAATTATATTTGTGAACCATTTCCTTTGAATGATTAAAACTGGCACTAATCATCCATTAGAGATTCTAAGATGAAACATGAAAATACCATAAATCTAACATTTTAAACATGTTGAAATGATCGAAATTAACAAACAAACACAAATATTGCATGTATAAGGATTAAATGCATAAATCGAATAATAATAAAACAAAAAACTCAGAAACCTCCTCATAATTCCCTATTCTTGGGCTAAATCAGGCCACTCAAGGCCTGATTGCAATAGGAATCACAGGGATGACAGTGGTTTCAGCCCTCAAGCCATCATCATATTACATTGTGTACCTTATTCTTGGTTCTCTTTGTTCTTTGATTCACTAAGTTCTAAAGGTTTTCTATTTTTTCTTTCTGTGTTTGTAGGTTTCAGGTGCTAATCCATATTTGGAGAGACCCCTCTCCTCTGTTTTCAGTAGCCACCCTCCAAAAAGAAAAAGATCCTCCTTTCAGAAAATTCTCTTCCTTTTATAATTTCTTCTTTCTTTTTGATTTTTCAAACAAAAAATCTGTTAAAACTCTTTTTGAAAACCCCCCCTATCCTCCTAAATTCGGCCCTCCCTCTTATCTATTAAGATTAGGGGTTGGGTTCAGTTTAAAGATTTTCAAAATTAAAAAAAAAATTCAGAAATTGAAGCTGTCAGGGGGTGATCCACGCGCCCCCTTCGGTCGTGCCCCCAGAGGAATGGGTGCGTGGAGGATCCACGCGCCCACGCCCCCCATGCGCCCATCATCTTGGGTGGCAGCACATAATGGGCTTGACCCAGCTTTCGGAGAAAAAACATAATTTTTCGTCTTCTAGGTACCAAAATGCAATTTTTCTAAAAATCCTTAAAATCAGGGTTTTCATGCAATTAAACACAAAACTATGTGATTTTCAAGAATCTATGAGAAAATTTTGGATACAAATTCACAAACAATACCAAACATGTCAACTTTTAGAATCAGTGAATCAAATCCAAGTAGAACCATCCGGTTCCTCATCATCGGACTCTAGGGTAAAACATTAAATGTTCACAGTTTGCCCCACATTACCTAAGTTTGTGTCTCAAATTCAGGTAAAGTAAGAATCAATCAACCACTTAATTTGCTTCCTTACACACACACACTGACTAAATCAACTAATTTCAGTCGGACATGCACCTGCGATTTCGCTGTTCGAGCAAAATCACCCTTGCCTTAGCTCTTCAGGCAGTACCCCATTAAGGAGTTGTTCACAATAATACTGAATCCCCCTACTCTAGCTACCTTGCTTCAGGGGACTTGTTCTTTCTTTTAGGGACTTTGCTCGACCTCATTTCTCAAGTTGAACCTATATTTTGCAAAATAATTCTAGAACTTTATTCATCAGTTCATTATTCACAAACTCTATAATTCTTATAAAGCATTTTCAGAGGGAAAAAAAATTTCCAAAATATTTCACCTAATTTTTCGGTTTGCGGAAAAAGGTCCGAAATAATTTTCAAAAATTTTCCAACCCATGGAAAATTAACCAAAACTCAAAAATATTTTTCAAATCCTGGAAAATAGACTAAAACAATTTTTCAATATTTTTCCCTCTAAGAAAAATATTGCTCACAAATTTTCATAGATTTTCCCACTCAAGGTTAAATCCGCAAAAATTCAATTTGTTTCAAAAATTCCCATTTCTTTTTGAAAAATATTTTTATTTTTTATGCAAGAATAATAATTTTCGAGGTCTCCTAGCTATTTTTCTCTCATTTTCTCATTTTTTTTTTCTTTTCTTCTTCTTCTTCTTCTTCTCTCCTGTTATTTTCCTCTCTCCATTTTTCCTCTCTTTTCTTTTCTAATCTTCATTTCTCCACCTTTTTTTCATCATTTTTCTTCCAAAATCTTCAATTGAAATCCATTTCCAACACATTTTCACTTAGAAATTGAATTAAAACAATATCAATCAAAGATTCAAACTCCCAAATTTTGAATTTTTTACCCACAAATTCAAAAATCTCAAATCCTTGATTCTTGATGGAGGAGCTTGAAGGACTTGTTTTTGCATCACCTGAGGAGATCCCTTTCCCATTTTCTTCCCCAGAGAAGCAAGTTCTTGGCTGAGAAATTTTTTTGAACACTTTGGGTCTCCCCCAAAACGAAGATTGGCCCACCCTTCGGCATCTTCACGAGCATTTAGCCGGGTGTGAGGTAATTCTTGTACCCTTCCATGTTAATTTTATTTTTGCATTTCCAATTTTGACAGGTTTCATACTAAAAAATGCAAAATTTGTCAAAACTAGGTTGCCCCCTGCTGTCTGCACATGGTAGGCGCGTGAGGGGTCTGCACGCCTACTTTGCGGGCACGTGGGGGTAGCGCGTGCCCCCTGCCTAGGAGCGCAAGGGTGTCGCACACCTACTACCCACAGGCATCTGCCGTAAATGGCACGACCCGTGTCCCAATCCTATTTTTCAACTATCCTTGACCTTTTGACATCCGTATACATACATATGCCTTATCAGCTACATTTAAGACTAAAATGCTCTCATTTTGACATGCTGTCTGTCTGAAGCTTGTTTGAAATCTCTATTTCTATACTAACTTCATTTTTCAAACTGCAAGTGAAATTACTCCCTGTCAAAGGTCAAGGGACTCCTTATTCTTCCTATGAGTGGTATCAGACCCTTCCACCTAGGGTCCAGACTCAGATTTCCTAGATCGGCTTCAAGCCTTTTTTTAGTTCCTTACCCAAACAGGCTGTCAATTCTGATCGTGACATCGTCTATCCCTTGATGCAGCGATGGATGGACACTACTTATACCTTCCATCTCCCATTCGATGAGATGACTATCACTTTGGCAGATTTTGCTGCTATGACCAGGTTATCTTTCCAGGGTGCACCGGTCCCATTTGATGATTGCTTTACTAGACCCACTACAGATGACAGCCTTGAGTACGTTCGAGATCTACTGGGTATCACCCTTGTGATGCATTCCTGCAATGCCTGTTCTTATGATAAGATTTGCAAGAGCTGTGTGAACTAGAATCCGACACAACCCGCCTAGATTGATCATATGGTGAGCGCGGATAACAGGAACTCCACTTATTTAAGTGTTCTTAAAGCTCTATGAGATATGGACCGGATTCACACATTCGCTTAGGGCACAGCCGGTCTGGCTCATCTTTACTATAATATAGATCTGAACGTTCATCTAAACGAGAAGATCGGAGGGTACTAGCAACTGATTGATGTACATTTCTAACCCTTTTCTTTTTTTCTCTGTTTTCTATTCGCTTGCTTTGTTATGATAAAATCTATCTTTAGGTTTGGGCTTATGAGTATAAGTTGTTGATGGGTCTACTTGTTGATCCGTTACATGAAGGAGAGAGTCCTTCCCCTATATGAAGAAATGGGGCCTTAGCTGCTTCATGACTGCTAATACCAATGACTTGGAGTGGCACCAAAAAAGGCTTAACAAGCTTATGTTGAATAGGTAAACACAAAAACTCATTAGCTCAAACAAAAATTCACAGAGTTAGGGTACTTACCATATCATTTTCTACAAATTACCGCAACTTCATGGGGTTTATTGGAGGATTGTCCTCCATATGTCATAAATGTTTTGGGTCTCACCGGGCGAAGACAACTGAATCGGTGTGCTACCCATCGAACATGGTATTTAGGGGAGAGAGTCTATCAGTAGGAGCGGGGCCTAGATAACAGGCAAGTGCCCCGTTCTCCATCAGCCATGGGATTCACCTATCTTCTGGAGGGCGATGACTTATAAGCAACTCGACTAACCAGCTTGCCGAGGCCTTCTTAGAGCCAGAGGTGGCGAGGGCTTATAGACGCTCTATAGCCCAGTATTTATTTCCTAGGGTTCGTCTCCCTTCTCAATATCTTATGCGAGAGACTTCGGCTCCTATGGGCATTCCTGATATCAGCCAAGTTAGCTCTTGCTTCAATTATTGCTTTACTGTTTTGTTTTTATCTAATATGCTAACATAACATATGAATAGGGGCCGAGGTCAAAGCGGTCTTGCGTTGGTGAAGGCACTTCTTCTTCTACTGCCATTTATATGGATGAGCCCGGGGCTCTTACTGGTATTCCTCCTGGTATAGTCATGGGGAGGATCCATCCTCAGCAGGATCCCAACTTCATGTACTTGGATATTGATGGCATCATTAAGATGGAGATGTATGACACTACCACTATTTCTGCGGCCACCTATGAGCCCGAAAACACCACTCATATGAGTTTTGTATTTCTTTTATGAATTCTACTTTGATTTCTACCTCTTGTATTCATATCTTTTCATCTTGACAAGTTCCCTAGCATGTTTCGAAGTATTACTACCAGTTGTACCCATTGTCGATGAGGGAGATCCTTACTCTTACCTAGGGCATAGAGCAAGAACTGGTCAGTCTGTACAAAATTCTAATGTATATGCAATGATCTCGTATTTAAACATGAAAAGCTAATGTCATGAATGTTTATGATTGCAGGCCAAAACTCGGAGGGAGATGGTATGTCATTTTATCTATATGCTTTATTCTTCTTAATGATGAGAACTACATGGTTATGTACATTTGATCTTTGCAGAGACAAGCAGAGCGTCGAATTCAGCATCTTGAGCTGACACAACAAGTTTGTGATGATAGGTGCAGAGAGGAGGCGGATCCCAACCAGCCCACATCTGCGTTGCTGTCACGACCCGACATTCGAGCCGCGACGGTCCTAGGGAATAGGAAGACTTAAGGTCACCTAAACCCGTAGAACACCTTATTACCTTAATTAACTTCCATTTAGTTAACAGTTATCATTACCCCAGAATCGGAACCATAAACTTCCCTTATATAAAATCCCATGCCATAAAAACACTTGTGATCAGTTAATTGATACTGAAAATATTTTCCATCCTTTTTACTTTTGAACTCCATTTTCCTCTGTGCGGATGCCGTGAGGAGGCCGTGTGGCTCCGCGCAGAGGCCGGCGAAAGCTGCGCGGCTCCGCTCGACCTCCGTGCGGACGCCGTGGGAAGGCCGTGAGGCTCCGCGGGGAGGCTGCACGGCTCTGCGCAGAGGCCTGCGGAAGCCGCGCGGCTCCGCGAGGCTCTGGGTTCTGGCTCGGCTTTCGGGGCTTTTCGGGTCAGTTTTTGAAGGTTCTGGGTCAGTTTCTGGGGTATTCTGAGGTCTTAAATATTACCGGTCAGCGTCGTTGGGTCCAAAATTAATTATTGGACATTTTGGCAGTCAGTTTCGGGAGAAATCCGATCAGTCTCGGAAAAAGGCTGTCCGGTACAGGAAGTTCGCTCAGGTTTTGAAAAATATCAAGTTGGATAGAAAAATATTTTAGTCCGCTCTGGTAGGCTTGGAAAGATATTTTGGGACAGTTTGGAAGTCTACTTTGAGGAAAATTCGATCAGTCTCGGGAAAATACTGTCTGGTACAAGTTGTTTGATTAGGGTCAGAAAAGTGCTGGCTTGGCTAGAAAAATATTCTGATCAGTTTTGCGAATTCAGAAATAATTTTTGGGGTGCAAAATTGAGGGTTCACAGCTGTTGACCTTAGTGGTGTAATCCGACTAAGTCAATCTCAATTTTGATCTTGGCAATCAAGTTGAATTAATCTAACATTTCAACTAAGTGTATTTTCAAGATAAAATGACCTATTAAGTGCCTGAGAATGAAGAACTTAGAAAATTCTCTAAGTAGTCAGCCTGACCTGTAAATAGCGCCCGCAACAGACAAGGTTGAAGGTCGAAGACAAAAAAATGAAGGTTGAAGGTCGAAGATCAACAGACAAGGTCGAAGGTCGAAGACCAGAGACGAAGGTCGAAGGTCGTAGACTAAGGGCGAAGACCAAAGATGTAAGTCGAAGACCAGAGAGGAAGGTCGAAAGTCGAAGACCAGAAACCAAGGGCGAAGACCAGAGTCGAAGACAAAGGTCGAATACCAAAGACCAAAGACGAAGGTCGAAGGTCGAAGAACAAAGACGAAGGTCGAAGGTCGAAGACCAAAGACGAAGGTCGAAGGTCGAAGACCAAAGAAGAAGGTCGAAGGTCGAAGGTCGAAGACCAAAGGCGAAGACTAAATTGAGAAATGGTTACTGTTCACGTAGAAGCATTTTGAACGAGGGTTCACAATTTTGAACGCGCGTTCACCCCTTGAACTAGCGTTTTGAACCTGCGTTCAAGCATTGAAAGATTCAAAAAAATATAGCCGTTGGAGCTTGTCTGTTACCGTTTTTAGAGCTCAAAAATAGCTGTTAGAGCATGGAATAAAGACCTATATATATCCAAAGCCTCAAGGTGAATTTAGAGTAGTTTTACACATCAAGAACATATATTACAAGCAAATCAAAACTCTCAAACTCTAAATTCTTTGTTCATTGAGTTAGAACACAAAAGCTTCATTTCTCATCTTTGTGTGTTCAAATTTATTCTAAGCTAGATTATATTCTTCTATCTTTTGTACTAGCTATTTGTCAAATTCTTGAGTGACTCTAAACCTCAAATCATTATCTATTGTAAAGGTTGTGTGTGA
>CATKHJ010250695.1:0-13827 GCA_949750685.1 Vernicia montana
AGCAGCATGATGCTCACTGCCTCTATAATCATAAGTATCACATACTGATTATAGAATACAAACAGAGGTGATGGTCTCTCCGAAATTAATGATGCCCAGTCATTATTCCTATGACCATGAACATTTAAAGTATTTGTTTAAAAGCGATCTGTCATCCATATTCTCAACACTTGAGAATAGATCCTCTCACAAAATACTAATGGACTACAAATATATATTTAATACAATGGAACAATTGATTTATACAAACATATATTTATTGCCATTAATTATAATGTTGTTTTATATTTACATAAATATATACATAGCTCTAGGGCATATACTCTAACAATTAGTAGTCCTTTTATTTTCTTTTTATTAAAAAGAAGGTGGTCCCTAGTGGAGTCGCCAACTGTGATGCCTCGCCCGAGCACCGGTCCGATCCGCTAGATGGAATCGAAATGGTCATTTGGGTTTGAACTCACGATGAAGCCCTCAGACTTAGATTAATTGATTTTGAAAATTGATTTAGAGTTGCCACATTACTTTATTTTTATTTGGAAAAATATAAGGTAAAAACTCATTTTCACTCCAATTATATCCCAAAGGAAAAATGATCACTAGCCTCGAAACCAAAGAGGATTCGGGGAATAGATTTTCGGTTCATTTTAATTAATTAAGTTTGGCAATTAATATAGAAGTGACTTAAAATTGATTTCATGAATAATGCTTATACAATTAATATGATGCATGACAATATGATAAAAGCATGTTATACATAAAATAAATAAGAAGGAGATAAGAAGAAGAGAAAAGGTAAGTTACAATTACAACAAAAATCTGAATTAGGAGATACCTCCTCTAGCTCTTATGGGTTCTAGGGAAGTCACACAATCCCCAAACTAATCCTAATAAAATCAATATAATAAAATAAAATAAATTAAAGTGAAGAAGGTGATGGGGGAGAAGTTAGTTAGTTTTAATTGGATTCGATGCTTGGACTAAGCATATCTGCGTATCCCTTTGAATGGGAATCAGAACCCACGCAGTTCTCCCTTCTTGCAAAAGGATTTGTTTAGTCAAACCACTTTATCACATTTTGATTGATTGAAAGTTGAGTTGATTGGATTGATTTTAATTGATTACCAAATTGAATTAATTATTTCAGATTTTAATTAATTAACCTAAGTGAATCAATTAAGAGAAAAGAATTAGGCAATGAGCCCAAAGGGGAAGAAGAGAATAATCCTAAGGAGAAAAAATAAATAAATAAAAAGACTAATCCCAAGAAAGGAAAAATAAATTAAATAAATAATAAATAATAAAAAGGAAAAAGGAAAAGGAAAAGATGATTACCTTGTGCTCGAGCGGCTTTGAGATGGAGGAGACTTGCCTCGTCAGCGGCGAACTAGCCTTGGACGGCGAGAAGAGGGTCAGCTCGAGATGTCGCAACCCAATTTTCTTTGCAAAGCAAGGAGCAATAGCAAAGCAAAAATAAAAATAAAAGAAAATTTAAAACTAGGAAGCTTGTTCCTTGGTGGAACAAGTTTATGGGGATGGTTCGCTTGATGCAAAGGTTAATCAAGCAAGCCAGGTAGTCAAGAGGTGAGGAATAATGAGTATGAGGTCCTCTATATATAGGGTGAAGGCTGGGGGGAATTTTCATGAAGTTTTGATATGGGGTGAAGGGAAAAAGAGAAAAAAAAAACTCAGAAATAATCAAAAAAAAGGGGTCCGCTGCCGCATGGGAGCCTTGCGGAACCGCAGGCTTGGCCTGTGGTAGAGCCCTTTTTTTTAATTTTTAATTTTTATTATTAATTTTGGTGGTGCAAAATTAAGGATTCATATAAGCTTACCTGGTTTACTGCCTTCTCCTACATTTGTTAAAACTTCAGAATTGCTATCGAGAGCCCGATTTCTAGTTAGCTGCTTTATCTTGGTCCTTTTTGAAGTAGTGACCACCTCTACAAAATCACCCTTGCATCCCCTTATTACTTCTAATTTTTCTTCTTGAGTCTTCGATTCGAGCAAGAAATCATCACTGGCAGCTAACTTTTGAGATTCAAAAATTTGTAACCTTTGGGAGTTGTTTATATGACTGCCCATCTCTAATATAGCTTTCAAGGCCCTTTTAATGTCACTTGGGCTTTTAAAAACTTTAGTTTGGACTGCTTTAAGCCCAGTCCAGTTTCTAGCCTTTTTTATTTTTTCCTTTCTATTGCTACCCGAGCCCAATTCCAGCCCAAACCTTCTCTTAAGTTGTCCACGTGCCTCTGTCCAAGTTGGATTAGTCTCTAAGTCCATTTTCTCTCTAACCAGATCACTAACTTGGATTTGAGTGGGACCCATAAGTTGTTGCGCAATGCTTGATGATTGAACAGGATGCAATGCTCGATCCATACTGAGGTTCTGCTTCTTGCTGATCCACCATCATCCCTTCCCCTTTAGTCACATCTAAAACAACTCTTGTACTGTTAGAAGTACTTGCTTTTATCCCCTTCTTTTCCACCACTGCAAGCACTAGCGCGTGCTCTACCCCTCCTGTCTTGCTAGGGAACTGATCTTGAATAGAACTATCTTGAATGGAGTTTCCAGCATTGTCACCTCTTTTGCCCATTCTCCTGTCCATCTGAGGTTGATTATAGAAATCTACAGGAGCTCTCATATTCACCCCATAATACAGAGCTCTAACTTCTAATGCTTCCTTGTAATGGTCCTCTTCTTTGTGAGGACAAATTTTAATCACATGCCCCAACTTCCCGCAAAGGTAGCAGATGTCTGGTAGCCTCTCGTATTTGAATTGTATCTATTCAACCACTTGCTGTTTCATTTTTGGTCCAGAAACCCAACGGCAAAGGCTCTAGAATTTTACCAAAACTCTAAGCCTTATAGTTGTTGCCCAGCCAACATTTTCTTGTTTGCCAAGCTCTATGGCCTCTAACTTATGAAAGTTCTTCCCTATTAGAATGGCATTCTCCAAATTAATCTGGTCAGGGGGCAAATCTCTAATTTGAACACAGAAAGGGCTAAAGCTGAAATCTATTTGGTTCAAAGATTCATTTGAAGGCCAATCCCGTAGTATGATCAAACTATTTGACACGAACCATAGGGTTCCTTCCATAACCCTGTTCTTATCAACTTCATTAGAGAACTTAAATAAAGATCATCCCCTTTCCTCACTACTTCAAACCCTCTGCTTAATTTCCAAGACTTTTGAAGAGCCATCTTTATCATTTTTATAACTAATATGTAATATCTCACCTGATACGAGTCAAATGTATAGGAGTATATGTGAATATGTCAGATAAGTATCGCAAAGTGTGCCTAAGCGAATAATGAATATTCTCGAAATTAGAACAAATTGAATTTTTAATCCTTTTAAAATAATATTTTTATATGGAAATTTATTCTTCTTGTATTTATAATGAAATTCAAAGTTATATATATAATTATGAATTAATATTGAATATTGATATTAAAATCGATATTTGTTTATTTTAATATATTGATATTGATAGATTTATTATATATTGAGATTACATATTGAATTATTTATATTGTTATATTGAAATTTGAAATGATATCAATTTATACTTATTTTATATATTAATATTTGAAAAGATATTGATTTAATTTTATTTATTATTGAAAATGATATATATATATATATATATATATATATATATATATATATATATAATTTACAAATAATATGCAAATAATCAATATATATTCAATAATTAACTTATAAATAAGAACATACATTTTCAATATTTTTAAAACAATTATCTATATTTCACAATATTTCTCTTAATTTTTTTAATATACAATTTCTTAATGAAATAATTCACAATAAATCAAATTTCATATTTTGTTTATAAAATATTTTCTTTAATTAAAAATATCAATTTGGCAATATAATAAATTTATAGTATTTCAAATATCAATATTAAACATAATCAATAATAATATTATTGTGAATTATTTGATAATAATAATAATAATAATAATAATAATAATAATAATAATAATAATAATAATAGAAAAAAAAAAGTGAATAAAATCTAGACAGCAAAGGAAAGGAGCAGATCGGGCAAGAAGAAGCAGCCCAGACTCGATCAGCTCAAGAGAGAGAGAGAAAAAAAAAAAAAAAGAAGAAGAAGCAGTCGATCTGCTGTCGTCGTCACCGCCGCCACCAGCAAGTCGCCCATCCTCCGACGATCACAGGGAGCCAAGTCCGGCGAGGAACAGCCACCGAACAACACCCCACACGCCACCTGAAGTGGCTGAAAGACCCATCGCCGGCGAAACTTCATGCCACAATTCTGGCCGTTTCTAAACTCCATTCTCAGCGATTCTTACTTCGTTGGAATCGTCTCGTCCCCAGCTTCAATTTGATACCCACCTTGCCGCCTATCGTTGACCGGAATGTTAGATTGAAAAATAGAAAAGTCGGACATTTTGAGGTATTTTCCGGCGAAACGGCAATGAGTAAGGATGCACGGACACCACCATTGGACTCCTCACACTTTGAGCAATCTATTGGTATCCTCGGATCATGATTTCGCCGCCGTCGAAATTTTCTAGCCACCAGACTCCGGCGACCACTGAAACGAACATCTTCAGATAGTAGTTCTGACACATTAAACCGAGTCCATTAGTATAAATCTCATCTTTTAATTATGTTTAGATAACACATTATGAATTTATTTGTGAGAATTTAGGTATATAAATTATAATGATTTAATTAGTATAAATGGGTAATTAAATTGAATTATATTATTGATTTGATGATTATTGGAAATTAGTGATGAATAATTGGAGGAAATTAAGGTATTATTGATTAAGTTGGATTATTAATCGAATGATGATTATAAATTATTGGAGATTATTAGAAAGATTAAATCTGATAAATAATATTATGTTTTAGGAGAATATTGAAAGGAGATTTAGAGGATGACTGATTAAGTGTGGATTCAACAAGATTGTAATCTACAGTTCAGGTGAGTGAAGAATTTAATATTACAATTAAATTCTGAATTCTTAAGAATAAATTAAGTTTATTTTCTTTTCAAATTTTATTATAAAATGTATATAGGAATATAAATTTTCTTGATGATTCCAAAGTTTCCAAATATAAGAATATATATGTTTCCAAAGTTTATCATAAATGTTAATGATCCATTTGAATATAAATATAAATTAAGTGAGCTTTAATGCAAGATTAATGAAAATTCTTAGAAATTTCATAAAACATATGTATAAGTTCCAAACTATTTATATAAATATCTATATCCTTAAGTATATTAAACTTCGAGCTAAAAGTTAATTGTTCAAACAGATAAGAAATTATACATACTGAAGTATGTTATAAAAAGATTTAAATATTTCCATTTATAATCATAAATTGTAAAAGGAAAATTTCATTAAAATTATAAAGTTTATGAAGATAAGTTCCAAGTATAAAGAATCAAAAGATATGAGAAACGATATATAAGAATAAATTGATAATGAATATCCCTCTTCATAAGAATTAATGTAATTCCTTACAGTAATACGACCATTGATAAACCATCTAACCTCGAACACCATAAGTACCATAGATATGTTTCATGTATTACATTGAATAACCCTATTCATCAAATTGTGATGATTCTTCTGTAAATATATGTGAACCCTGAATTTCATATAAGTTAACTGAACCATGAGAACCCAAAATTTGAAACAGAGATCTCTGACTGATGTGGGTAATATATCAGACTGTGTGCACACAGGAATCGAATATATGTGATATGATATAGGGGTACGTTCTTAAAAAGAACCTCTGCCTCGGGTATGCCAAATTGCCTCTACCCCAATTATATGTTATGAAAGTATGTTCATAAATGGACCTCTGCTTCGGGTATGCTGTAAAAGCCTCTACTCTAACCATATGGGAGCATGCTCATACAAAGAGTCTCTGCTTCGGGTATGCTCAAAAGAGCCTCTACCCCAATTCATAGAGTGATCTCTATTATTTCTAATTATTCGATAACCTAAAAATATTTGAATATTTGTTTATGGCCATCCGACCAATTGATTCTGAAATTTGTGACGACATTACTGTATTTGATAACGAAATTCCAAAAGTGAAATAGTCAATTAATTCTCAAAATAATTTATACGTGTTTCATTAAAATTAAGAATTTAATGAATTATGTATTTTCCTTTGAAAATCTAAGATTTATAAATATATATGTAAATTTAATCTAAATATTAAAATGCAATGTGTTGATATATATATGATTTCAATTTTCATATGATTTATTTAACAATATGTTTTCTTGATAATGATATTTAACTATGTATATGAGTTTATTCTAGATGAGTAGTTTCTTATATAAGTGTATGAATTCTCAATTCAAAAATTTATTCTTAAATGCATATATTGATAAAATGATTTAATGATCCAACTATAAATGATTTATTTGATAATGTACATTTAATCTAATTATATGTATTTTCTTAATCTATAATATTTGTCTAACATGTATATATATATGAATCATTGTTTATAATCTTTAATATTTCAAGAATTGTATATTGTATATAAATTTTATTGTTTTTATGATTCATTAAAAATAGTCTATGAACTAATATGTTCCATTTGATGTTAACTTAAAATTTTATTTGTATATACGAGTATGAGTATTATCATTATAACAATTTTATATTTTAATTCTTTATTAATTATTGATTTTAATAAAACCTATTTATATATATGAAAATAAATTTTAAGACTTATATATATGTGTATTTAAGTTATATATATATATATATATATATATATATATATATATATATATATACCGTATGAAGTTTAACTATATTTTAAAATTTATAAAATTCCAAAATGTGCTCATATATGGCGACATTGAAATCTAAAGACCTAATTCTAAATATTTATATAGACACAACTTCCACTGAGAACTGTTTATAAATATTCTAATCATATCGAAAGTTACATAATTAATGTTTTATTGAAAATAAACGACCTGAGTTGCTATACTCATGATCAATGAAACTAATATATTGTATGTTTCCCTCATTGCTATACAGTGATTGCATCCCTAGATGCTAATTGTTACAAAATCGAATATCTATTCCAAAAATGTATTTCATTATAAATGAATCCAAAGAATGAATGTAACCATTTGTATTCCAAACGTTTATCAATTTCAAATGCTTAATGATATATTCATTTATCTGATCAAATCGAATCTCAATCAAAAGTTTATAAACTTAAAATGCTTAATTATATGTTCATTTATACGAAGCTCAAATTCTTGTTATGACAAAAACTAGCTTAATATTTGCCATTTTAATAAAAGCTTTATTAACATATTTTTTTTGTTTACAATCTATTAAATGAATTATACTTTGAATCAGTATAAATTATGAATATATTAAATATCAAAATTAATCTTTTCTGCTCTTTACTCACTGAGCTTTCCCCGAAACTCACCCCTTCCTCTCACCAGTATATATAGGTGAAAGTTGAACAGTAAGTTCAAAAGTATAGCAAATATTGGCAAGTTGATTCCTCAAGCATTCATCCTACCTTAAGGACTGTCAAGACAATATTATAATTTTATATTTTGTTAATTATTTGGGTATAATTTAAAATCCCTTAGATGCTCCATGTGTGTAAATGGTATTATTTATAAGTATTGTAATAATAAGTGAAAAGTGAAAAGTTAAATGATAAGATTGATATGACATATGAATTGAATGGTGAGAATGATGATGGGAAAATTGATTATTGACTAATTGTAGTGGAGGAATGAGATTGTTATTGGAAGTGTAATTGGAATGCAGGTTGTGATCTTGGGGTTATAATGTAATTACAGTCGAAACCATGGCGGATTTCCATTTGATTGTTAGTACGTATGCCGGATTTCCATCTACGGGTTGTCGGTACCCTTATGGTTACCTATGTCCTAGGACCGTCACTTCTCAAGAGTTGGGTTGTGACAGATTACCTAAAGGAAACGTAGAGTGAATTAAATAATTTACGCTTATTAAATTGTTGTTTAATCTTAGCTTCTTCCTAATTCATAATGCTATTATTAAATTGATTAGGATTACTTAATACCAAATCAATTGATGATAAGGATTTAATTTAGATGTTGGGATTAAATTAATGAACACAGGGAAGATTAGGATTTACCTAACTTGTAAGTAATTCTTGGCTAATTATTCAATAAGAGGATAGTAATTTAGGTGTCTATGATCAATTTGCGAATTGAATATACAATTTTCTCTTGAACTGAATATTTTATCAAGTATAATTTCTTTATATTTAATTTATGTTTTTATTATAATTTTGGGATTTTCATTACACAACCCCCTCAATTTAAATTAATTGAATTGATTATATTAGGATTTTTAATTGATCATTCAGTCTTTAGGGCTTGACCTAACTTGCTAGTACTATGAATTTTGTAAGAATAGTAAATTAGTTTTGGTGAATTCAGCAAGTATCAAGTCTCCTCCAACTCCTTATCCTTATCTCGAGCCTCTTTTTTCATATATGTGAACACGTAATTTTATACCTCTAGGACATTTTATTGCATATAACCTGACTTGTGCAAGTGTGAGAGCAAGAGTTTAGCATTCACATAGAGAAATTTAATTTCCACAACCCTTGTAAAGCCCTCGAAACATTTGGGATTGAAAACGGGCAAGAACGAAACTTCGAGGAACCAAAAAGTGCCAAAATTGGACCAAAAATAGACAACCTTCTGGAATAGCCTTTGGGCTACCGCAGGCTGGCCCTGCGGAACCGTAGGAGCCCTTGGGGCAACCATAGTGCCACCTGCGGAACCGCATGCTGAACCTATGACAGCACTAGGCAGATTTGTCTTCTTTTTGTTTTCATTATAATCCCACATTGCTTTTGCTCCATTTTGTTCCCCCAATCCCCAACTATAAAAGGAGCACTAAAAAATCCGATATCAAAAGTTTACAACTCTTTCCCTCACTCCTTAGCCTATATAAGTCATCCTCCCCATCTCATTTCAATTCACCCCTTGGTTGTTAGTTGACAAATGTCCTCTCAATATTCTAATCTTCTCTCTATTTTCTTTATAAAGGATTCCTAGGGCTAATTGCTCCTTAATTTTAGTCCGTCTAGTTTAGTTTTCTTTGGATTAAATAAGGTTTTTCAGTTGTTTTTTTATTAGTTGCTTTTAAGTTTAAATATTTTTAATAATTTGCTTTACTTAATTAAATAACCTTTGTGAGGCGACTAAGTTATTTCTCTTTGATTTGACTTGACTTGACTTGGAAGGTAAAACACCTTTCCCTTTCTTTAAGGTAAATCAGCTTCTTTATAAAATCATCAAAACATGAAAAAATAAAAGATAAATTAAATAAACCCTCCATTGCAAAATAGAATAACTGTGTGGGTTTTGATTCTCATTCGAAGAGATACGCAGGCACACTTGTTCCAAGTGGCAAATCCAAATTAAAATAAACATCTCTCTCTTATCACTTTCTTATTTTGGAGAATGTATGATCTTCCTAGTACCCATAAGGGTTAAAAGAGATATTCCCTATTTATTTGATTTTTATTGTAATTTTAATTATTTTGTCAATTTATTTCTATTCCTTTTATTTATATGTTTTGTTATTTATAATTATAATTATAATTATAATTGTCATTTCATTCTTTATAATTGCCATTCATTTATTTAATTGTTCATGAAATCATTTTCATCAAGCAATTCTTATATCATTAAGCCAAACCATTAATTTTAAAAATAAACCAAAAACCTAGTCCCCGAATCCTTTTTGGTTTCAAAGACTAGTGCATTTTCCAAAAGATAAATTAAATGGAGTTAATCAATGGATTTTTACCTTATATTTTTCAATTAAAAATAAATTAAGGTGACAACTCCAAAATCATTTTCAAATTTAAAGAGCTAATTTGCCAAATAAAGCGATAGCCGCTTTAATCATGAGTTTGAATGCAAAAAAAAAAAAAATTTGATTCCTAGCGGACTGGACCGATGCTTGGACGAGGCTTTACAATATCCAACATGTCAAATCTC
Source organism: Vernicia montana (assembly GCA_949750685.1). Lineage (NCBI taxonomy): Eukaryota > Viridiplantae > Streptophyta > Magnoliopsida > Malpighiales > Euphorbiaceae > Vernicia > Vernicia montana. The sequence goes on from CATKHJ010250695.1 coordinate 10,074, forward strand.
ACTCTAATATGAGACAATAATACACCATTACTAGACATAGAAAAACTCACATTACTATCTCATAGCTCATGCATTTCTTTAATAAAAGGTCGCTTCACTAAAACAATGAGATAAACTACGCATAGCCTTCAAGGCATCAGTTACTACATTAGCTTTTCAAAGGTGGTAATGAATGTTATAGTCACAGTCCTTTAAATACACAACCCATCTCTTCTGCTTAAGGTTTAAGTCATTCTAGTTATATGCATACTTGAGGTTCTTATGATCAATGAAGATCTCACAAGTGATCCATATATAGGTAATGTCTTCAAGACTACTACAACAATCTCCAAATCATATTTCAAATAATTTTGCTTGTGCTTCTTAAGTTGCTTATAAGTATAAGCTACAACCCTACCATTTCGCATCAACACACTTCCCAATTCTATTCTTGCGGCGTTGTAATACATAACAAAACCCTCTAACCCCTCAGGTAGCACTAAAACAATTGCAATGATCAATCTCTTCTTTAGGGTACTAAAAATCTACTCATAAGTATCATCCCAAACAAACTTAATATCTTTCCTATTTAACTTTGTAAATGATGTAGCTAGCCTTGAAAAATTCTTCACAAATCTCTTATAATACCTAACCAAATCCAAGAAACTCCTAACCTTAGTGATTGTTTTAGGCTTTTTCGAATATAAGATCACCTCCACCTTCATAGGATCCACTCTAATACCCTCAATAGAGACCACATGATGTAGGTATAGTTATATAGTTTTTTGCTATATCATTTTGCATACTTGAGTTAGTTTTAGACTACATTTCTATCATGAATAATTGTACTCTTCATTGATTTTTGTTAGTTTTTATTTTCACAGGACTTAAATTGAAAGAAAAGGAAAAGAAGCAGGAAATAAGATGATTAACGGCTGATGACGAAACCTATGATCGTGAGTAAAGAAGAATAGGCAGAAGCTAAGCATATGACATTGCATTCTCCTTAGTAATGCCTATAAAAAGGATCAACACTTGTGGAAAATGGTCCCTAACTTGTCAATGATCGTTGAACCCCTCATCGCCTGTTGAACCTTACTTCATCAACACCTGTTAATTAAGTCTTTGCCTTTATCTATAGGTATAGATTTCTGTAGCTCAACAACTACAATATAAATATTCCTTCTTTTTTTTTTTACTTAGGTTTTGAAATTTTGGAAAGAGCTTAATTTTTTATCTTTTTCATTTTAGATAAAGAGCCGCAAAAGAAGCAAGGGAAGCTATGGTGAGATCTAGCATGAATCCAGATAGGGAGAGCAAATCTAAGCTAAATCTCACCCTCCTCTTCTAGATATCCTTTGGAATTTGTTTTTCCTTTTTTTTTTTTTGTATGTTTTAGTCAAGTCCATAGTTAGGGTTTTATGAATATGGATCTAAGATTTTGTATTTGTAGATTTTATTTATGTAAGACTTGATTTTCATTTTTATATTAAATGTTTGATTGTGTGCGTAATACTTTGAGAGCCTGATCAACTCTTGATTGATTTATGTTGCTTAATTCGAGTAATAGGCCAAACATCTTATATTGTGAGTTCATACATGTGAAGAGATTTTCCGACAAGACTCCCTTGATAATAGAGGCCTAATAAGCTTCTATTAGAATTTCCAAAAATCTTACTGCATCATGGGTCAATGAATGGGTATAAGAGATTTTACTACATGTTAATAGAGGTAGTTTTCTATATAGCACTCAAGAGAGTTTTTGATTGACATTAGGGAAAAGCGTTGGTGTGTAGAGATTTTTCAAAGTCATGATTTGTAAAATTAATCGATGCTTATGTCAATTTCAGGGGATTAAACACTCTAACTTTGGTTTGTATTTTGTAAATTAAGTTTCTTTCTTGTGGCTAGTTAGAGTTTAGTTTTTATTTCTTTTTAATTATGATTTTTAATTGTCCAAATAATTGAAGACTGGCTACAATTATAGTATTTGTCCTTCAATCCTCGTGGGAATAATATTCTACTCTCTCTTTATTATTTGTTACGAATCGTACACTTGCTGAGATAGATACTACATTAGAAGTAGGAAAGTTTTAGAACTTCCTATACGGTTCAATTATTTTGTGAATGAACTTGTATTCCTATGCTCTATTTTCTATGTTCATTTTGTGTATAATGTTCCATTGAAACATTGAGGAGAATGTTCTAGATAAGTGTGGGGGCAAAGCTATTTATGAAAAGGGGAGGTCTTAGTCATGAATTCTTTCTATAACTGTGAATTTTTAAGGTAAGTGAGGTTGCAATTTGTTGAAAATTTTGAAATTTTTTTTAACTTCCTTGCATGCACATCTCTCATCTCTATCATTCCCTTTTCAATTTATCACTTAGAACTAATTAACTCGAGCATGCTTCATGAGTTATTTAATTTGAATAATTAGTCTTTAGTTTTGGCATTATTGTTTCAATCTGATGGATGAAATTTATCAAGCTTTGTATGCTTATTTGTTGCACCTTCTCTAATAGGAATTGTCAGAATCTTAAAGCCTACATAACGAATTATGTTTCTTTTTGTTTAGTCTGTGATTGTTGCTCTTTTAAGCTAGTCCTAAAACAGAGTTTAAGTAAAAAAAAGTAAATTGTGTATATATATGTGCATATATACATGCTTATTTGTACTTGATAAGGACTAAATCTTGCGCCATTGATTGGGCCACCAAGACAAAGCCCAACTAGACCAAAGCTAAAAATGGCATGTCCCAAACATCTACAGTCGCCAGGCTTAAGCTACTCCCAACCAATAGGCCTAAGGCACTACCGAAAGGTCTATGAGAGCCTCAATCCACTATACGATCGCCTCATCAGCAAGTACCTTGCCTAAAGCCACCTTGGATCGGCAATATGTTGCCTTGCTGTTAGACGATCTTGCTCCTCGCCTAAGGAGAGTTCAGCCTAGAACTTCTTATAAGCGTATCCACACGTGTGGGCAACAATCCTTGACACCTCCAAAAAATGGGATTCGGGTCAATAGTTCATCAATAGTATGATGTGACTGAGACCCACAATTAGAAGTGGCAGTGAATGCTTAATTTTTGACCCCTAGAGCCTGATGAGGAAGGCATGAGCCTTTTCTATTAAGAGATAAGTTCACAAGTCTTGGTTCTAAGATTTTTGAGGATTGAAAACTAAATTGGAAAGTAATAGAAAAGAAAACTAGAGTTTTGGAGATTCAGCCTAAGAAGGGGCGTAAACCAAGTGTTAGGGCTCTTATTTTGGAGTTCTTGAGTCCCACACATGGGGTGCACACTAGGGCATGCACCCCATGCATGGGCTACGCAACCATGGGTTCAAAATCCAGAAACTTGACTGTCATGACCCAAATCTTGAGTCATGACAGTCCTAGGGCATGGGTAGGCGTAAAGCCACCAAAAACCCGTAGAACCCAACTACACTACAAACTAACATAAATCCGGCAGAGTGTCGGCTACACATATCTCATACCCCAAGATACTCAACCTACAAGTAAACAATAGCACTTCCAATGTTCCACCTTATACCCTCAACTTCATAAGCCAATACAAATCCTCCCAATATCCTTCTTGAATGCATATAATTATTATCATGTTTACATCTAACTTCAAACACATTCATATATACGTATATCAACATCATAATTTATATTTTACCATTTAACAGTGTTAACACTTACATATTTTACACATTACCATATAACTGCAATCCATTTAATATAATTGCATACTTAAGCGATCTAATAACA
>CATKHJ010250727.1:0-14874 GCA_949750685.1 Vernicia montana
TAAAATTACATTTCCTTTACACCATTTAGGATAAATATCCTTAATGTCCTATTAATACAAACCATATATCATTTAAACTACTTTTGTCTTCCAATGACTACGGAGCAACTAACGAGTTAAACATCCAAATTTTAACATAAACACATGCCACTAAGGTACAAACATTTACAAATATGCACATAACAAAATAAGTTTACTTTGTTGCACTGATCTTAAGTGAAAAAGGATACTAGAAAATCTTCTTACTATTCTACTGTCTTCCTGTAAAAATTAAGGGAATGGGGTGAGTATAAAATCCAGTGAGTAAAAAATATATTGCCATAAACTATGTGGTTTGGTATTCAACGATAGCTACAATACGTTTAGAATTCATACTTGTACTTGGATCAAATGAAAACAATAAATTCTTAACATGAATTATTGTACAAGTGAGACAAGGAACGTATGAACATGTAAAGCAATAGACATGTGGATTTCAAAGAAAGAAATGTATGAATATAAAAAGTAATCAATCTATAATTACAAAGAGTAACTAATAAGCATAACACACTGGGAGCATGACTCATCATATACCATTAAGCAGAAATTTATAATCAATTTACTGTGAAGTAAATTTACAGATCTCATATAAATATCTCATATAAAGTAGTATTGCAAGACCCACATATTTCATATTACATATTAAGGCACAAGGTTAGCTAGTCCTTGTGGTTAGGGCGTTCAAATACCTCTTATCAAGGTACAAATCACTGTGCACAGATTTCGGTGATCCTCTCACCGAAGGAAGGAAATTTCTGCTTTTAGTCTTAGGCTGGGTTTCAAACAAGTAGAAAACTTTACTTGAAGGAAGTTAATGAGGGTTTATGGTTCATAATAACAAGTTTCTCAATTTCTCATATCAATTGTTCAAATGACACATCAAGTACTACACCATATGATTTCCAAATGAAGGGACTTCAATGACTAATAAATTCCACTAGAGATATCAAAGAACATGTATTAAAGATAATAACAATTCAAATGGAATTCAATGAACACTGATAGAAATTTCAATGAACATAACAAATAGAATTCAATGAACATATGAAGAATCAACAATCAAAGGGACTTCAATGATCACATCATGTAGGGTATTGATGAATTCACATGGAACATATATGTAACAAATGAAAGAATTATCAATTGATAAGTGAATTCTCAACCTAATGAATAAGAAATAATTCATGATTTGGATGGTTTACAAAGAACTATATTCAAGAATTCAAAATACAATAAATAACAGTATATTTTTCATTCACCTGGACTGTAGATCACTATTTAGCTAATATAAACTTCTAATAGCTATCCTTTGAATTCCCTTTAAAATTTCTCCTAAAATCATAAAGGCGTTTATCAGATACAACTATACAATTTCTTTACTATTTACTTTCTAAAAATTTTGCCAAAAATTGACAACATCTCCTCTAAAATTGGACTAATCTCCCTATAAAAATCAACAAATCTCAACACAACTAAGCAACAAAGATACAATGGTCCAATGTAATAATCTCATCCTCCATTATAATAGTTAATATATTTTACATCTATCCTTAAAAGGGTAAAGATTCCTAACCATTTCACATAGATTAATCTCCTCCTAAATTTGTGTTCACAAATTTAACTTCAACAGACTCTTGTGGTTCAATGTTCAATCTCATTCCAAGTTTTAATTTCATATTCAACTTTAACAAGAAATACCCTTTTTAACTGATTTACTTTAAGTTAATATTTTCAAGTTAATATTTTGTAATTCTATACTATTTTCTATTATATTATAATTGAAGTTAATTTGCTTATTTCTATTTATGTTTCTTATTAAAGTTTCAATCGTATATATGTAAAGACTGAACTTGAGTTTTCTCCTTAAAATTTATATTTAATTAAACATTTAGACATTTTCATATCACAATTCAGCTCATTAAATTTTCATAAGTTAGTGCTTGTATCATGTCTTTATTTTCATATCCATAACCTAAACTTTATGTTAAGCCTTATAATTTCAGAATTACATTTAATTGTGATAGAATTTACAATCAAAATATACTATAATTTAGCACATAAGAAAACCCTTTGATGAATTTAGCATGAAGTGAAATTCTAACTTTTACAGTATAATTCAAATTTAAAAGAAATCTTATTCTAAACGTCAATTTACTTAAAACTAAATATTATACTTAGGCTAGGCTCCATTTATTCTTTTAAAATATAAATATAATTTATTCTAATTTTAATAATAATCAAGTTCAAAGCTTATTAGTCATTCTCAAGTTCAACATGATCAAATTTACATAGCTGAATTTTACTTACTTGTCCATTCTTAAGCTTTCTTCATGAATGTCAAGCTTTAGATTCTCATCTCTATATCATTCTATTTTAATAAAGTCATTTAATAATTTTGAATTTATATTATGTACTCCATTTCCCTCGCTTTAAGTATAAACAAGTGGTTATTCACATTACTAAATTATATCATGTTAATATACGATAACCTTATGAATTTCATAATATTAATAGTAAATAGTCACCCTAATTTAGAGCTTCAAGGTTCAGTTTTCTTCTATATATATAAATACATAGATGATTTTTTTTCTTTTTTTTTTAACCATATAAAAGCATCCTTAATAACTTAAGAATAAACTGAAATTTATATATGCATATACAAAATTAAAAATTGAAAGAATTATAGCTCTTAATCAACTTACCCAAATAATTCAACCCAAGGAAAAATGAAATGGAAGACCGAAAGAAACTTGGAGTGGAATAATTATCCACACGTCTTCTCCTCATTGACGATCGTTTCCCCTCTCTCCAAAGACTATCAAATTCTCAAGTTTCTCCGCAAATCGATGGCTAGGAAAGAATTATTATAGTCTTGGGATGTCAAGGAAGCTTTTTATCTGTTCAATTGGTGTTGGGTTCACTGGTGATGGAGGTGGGTAATCCATTACTCTTCCATTTCAATCTTTCTCACATCTGTGTTTTTCAAAGGGAACAAGAAAATCAAAGGCAAATGGAGTAAAGTGGAGAAGTTGACATCATCAATGGAGATCAAATATGGAATTAGAAGGTTGGTTTCTCAATCTCTTCCTCACTCCTTACTCTCCCCTTCTCTGTTTCTTATTCTTCCCTTTCCCGTTCCCCTTTTTCTCTCTCATTTCTTTCTTCCTTTTTTTTTTAACCACTCAACAATTGACACATCATTAATTCAAGAGGGTTCCATAATATTCTGCATTTTTCTATTCTTTGCTTCCACTCAATTATCATTATTATTATTATTATTATAACAAAGGAAATAATGAATGAATAAGAGCAGAGAGGAAAAAATCTCAGCAACGGCTAAGTTTAAGATTTTGAGATTCATTTGTTTCACCAATAAAATCTAAGATTGGCATTGCTCTTAATTTGTACTCAAGGAAATTAAACAACAAGTATCTATAGTTGATTTAATGGTAAAATGTCTCTAACTTTATTAATGGTCCTTAGTTTCGAACCCAAGTAATTCCTTCCTTTATTTCTTATATATATATATATATATATATATATATATATATATATATATATATATATATATTATTCCCAAAACAAACATTTTTAGTTAATGTTTATATTTTTATTAAAATTTAATACTCATTTCATTTTATTTTTAAATTCATACTATACAATATATTTATATGTATTTTTATTTTTATTTTTATTTTTATATTATTATTTTTTTATACAAATATACATTTATTTTCAAAATAAATTTATCTACCCATAATATATTTTATTAAAATTTCTTAATTAAAAATACATGATAGCAAATCAAAAATTTTAAATATCTAATTTCATGAAATATTTTCATTACTTTAAATATATCATTTTAAATATCAATATATAATATACATAATCATATTTCTTATTAAAAAGGAAAATTCAAAAATTATGAAAAATTGGGTTGTTACAATTACTTAAGCATTTGAACCAAGGTAAGTTAGGGTTTCTTCATTCCCTTCAATTTCTTTCTATAGATGTGAGTTTATGGTAAGATTGGGATGAGTTAGCATTATTAACATTGTTAATTAAGCTAAATTCATGGATTATATGATTTATTGTTATTTTCTATATGGGTTTTTATAGATTCTCATAGAGATAGAAGAAATGATGATGATGGAGATTGTGACCACCACATTTGCTTGCTCTAGAGATTAATTGCAAGCCATTTTGGGTTTTCATTGATTGAGGTGAGTAATTATTATACTATTATGGTTGTGTTTGAATCTTAGGGCATAAATGCTTAATTCTTTCATGACCACCAAATTGATTATTGATAATTGTTATTTGAACCATCCTTGGTAATATCCCAATTTATTGTATACATGAACCCAATTGATAATTTTTCTTGATATTGATTTGAAACCATGATTATTGATTTCTATTGTACACCTTATATGATTATGAACCGAAAGCAGAAAATCCTAATCCTGATGTGAGGTAAAACATCAGGCATTGTGCACAGTGTACTCCGGTGGATAGAGGAAAGTATCCATGTCCTAGCTAGGGAGGGCTTGTTGCCCTAGCTGTAAGATCTGATCAATCTTACGTATTGGTGAATGTATGCTCTGATAAGATGAGCCTCTACTTCGATATTGATATAATGAGTGAGTTATATACTTCAGTTCTCGGTAATGCCTTTGAGCATAATATAATTTATATGGAGAACGTTAAGACATAGTTACTTGATACTCTTACTGTACTGATATGATTCTGCTGAACATGATATGTTGTTGTTATTGCCACCAATCGATTGATGTTATTGAAACGATTGGTTAATGATTGTAACCATTTGATTATTGATATTAAACCTATTGTTTATTATTATTGAATCCAATTGTTTGTTATTATTGAACCGATTGGTTATTGATATTGATTGATAAGAACCATGAACTGTTATTGTAAACCGATCTTGAATTATCAAGCTTCACAGGTTATGGTAGTATAATCTCTACTCACTGCTTTATCTCATTAGTGATTCTATTTTTCAGGTGAGCTAAAGTTTTTTGGTTAAGTTTCTAAGACATTCTTCTCCACCCTCGGAAACTCAAGTGATTAATGTAAAGCTCATTCCTTATATTTATTTGTATAGATGATGATAATGTAAACATTTAGATGCTTCATGGTAAACTAAATGAACGGTAAATTGTATTGGATGTTATTCTTTTGGGCCTTAAGACATTAAACTATGTAAGATGATATCATATATGATTCATGAATGTTATTGATGAATATGGATTAGTATGGTTGTCTGGTTTAGATCTTGGGAGATTGTATGTGATTTGATAGTATGATATTGTTAGATGATTGATTGGTAGGGTTTCTACGGGTTTTCGGTGGCCTTAAGCCTACCCATGCCCTAGGATCATCGTGGCTCGAAAGTTGGGTCGTGACAAAGTTGGTATCAGAGCATAAGCTAAAGTCTAGAATAGACTCTAATAGGTTGTATGAGTTGTATAAAATAAGTAATACCATGAAGCATAAGAAATTCCTTATTGTTAATTGAAGTCATCGTTATATGTGAATCCACGTTATCCTTATGTGTTAAGAATTCTCATATAAGTTTATATGTTATCATATAGATACCACCAAGAAGAGGACACCATCCTCAATGCCCCGGAAGGAGAGCGGCATCCGATGCTGCATCTATTCATGAAGAACCGCCTAGAAATAGGCGAAGGGTACAATATGATGAAGATGATTATGTGCCACCACCTCAAGTGGATCCTATTGAACTCTAGAGGAGAATCAAGCTTTGAGGGAAGCTCAACAAGCTCCTCCACTTCCTCCTAGAGAACCATCGGTGCCTAGAGAGGCTAGAGTTCCTTCGCCTCCATAAGTTCCTATGTATGATAGGAAGGAGAGAAGAATAATTGATGAAGGTGGGGTCTCTATACAAGACTTCAAGAGACTAAAGCCTCCGAAATTCAAGGGTGAGGAAGGTGAAGAACCTCAAGAATTCCTTGACAAGATGGACAAGTTGGTCCAACGATTATCTTGTTCTGATGCGAGGGTAATTGAGTAGGTGGGTCTCCAATTAGAGATGGATGTTTGGGATTGGTATGCTAGAGATGTAGAGGAGAGGTTATATGGTGATAATCCTCCTACATGGGCTATCTTTAAACAAGAGTTCATGGATCAATTCTTGGCAGAAGGGGAAATACATAATAGGGCTTTACAGTTTGAATAGTTGAGACAGAAACCGGGGATGTCTGTTTCTGAGTATGATAGGGAGTTCAATCGCCTTAGAAAATTTGCTCCCTACATAGTCCCAACGGAAGCTAGTCGAGTGGAGAGGTTTAGAATGGGGTTGATAGCGCCCTTATACAATGTTTTTCTCTCGGTGTATTTCCCATCTTTGGCCAAGTTGATAGATAAGACCAAGTTGATGGATGCAAGACATAAGACTGAGAGAGCACCTAAAGTAGAAAGAGACCAGAGGCATAAGAATATGAATAAAGGGCAAGACAGTCAAGGTAGAGGAAGGGGAAACAATACACAGGTACAAGCTACTGAGATTCCAGCTCCTTCTTCAATGCAAAGCCAGTCTAGAAGGGGAGGCCAAGGTAGAGGCCAAACCTGCAGTATTTCAGTGGCTTTTGCACCGAAAAATTTTAGTATACCGAGGCCTTCACAACAGGGATTCATTGTTCCCACTTGTCCTACCTGTGGAAAGAATCATATGGGTACTTGTAGGCTTGCCATTGGGACATGTATGGGTTGTGGTCAAATGGGCCATTATGTTAGAGATTGTCCTCACAAGAGAGGGCAACACAGTGCACCTATAGCCTCACAGCCTACAGTTCAGATGGCTAGATCAGAAGCACGGGGTTCGTATGGCCATGAAAAAGAGACGGGCCAATCATCTGGTGCTCGACTCACTGCTGAAGAGAAAGGAAAAGGAAGAGTATTCGCAATGAATCAGCAGGAAGCTAGAGCAGCTAACACTACTGTCACAGTGTACTATTCCTATTCAAGGTATTCATGCACGAGTCTTGTTTGATTCTGGTGCCACACATTCATTTGTGTCACCAAGTTTCGCAAGGAAATTGGGAAAGAGTAGAGAGAAAATGAAAGTTCCTTTAGAAGTGTCTACACCTATAAGGGAAGTTATAGATGTGCATTATGTGTACGCTGCATGCATAGTAGAGATCGATGGGAAAAAGCTCCCGAGTGACTTGGTTGAGTTAGAAGTGCTAGAGTTTGATGCAATACTTGGCATGGATTGGTTGTCTCAATACCATTCACATATTGACTGTCGGGAGAAGAGAATAGAATTCATGAAAGAAGGAGAAGATGTATTTGTATATCAAGGGGATAGAACCGACATTCCTTCTAACCTCATATCGGCAATTGGGGATAGAAGATTATTGAGGAAATGATGCAAAGGGTATTTGACACATGTCGTGGATACACGAAACACTCCTACTGAGGTTCATCAAATACCGGTAGTTAATGAGTTTCTGGATGTGTTTCCTGATGTATTGCCTGAATTGCCACCGAAGAGGGTAATAGAGTTCAACATTGAACTTCTTCCAGGCACACAGCCAGTGTCTATTCTTTCTTACCGAATGGCACCTACAGAGTTGAAAGCACAGTTGCAAGATTTGCTAGATAAAAGGTTCATTAGGCCAAGTAGTTCGCCATAGGGTGCACCGGTCCTCTTTGTGAAGAAGAAGGATGATTCCATGAGGCTTTGCATTGATTATCGGCAGTTGAACAAGTTAACTATCAAGAACAAGTATCATTTGCCAAGGATTGATGACTTCTTTGATCAGTTACAAGGGGCAAGTTGTTTCTCTAAGATTAACCTCAGATCGGGCTATCATAAGCTCAAGATCAAGAATGAGGACATTTGTAAAACTGCTTTTAGAACAAGATATGGCCATTATGAGTTTATGGTGTTGCCTTTCGGCTTAACCAATGCTCCTGCAGCTTTTATGAATTTGATGAACAAAGTGTTCAAGCCTTTCTTGGATAAATTTGTGATAGTCTTCAACGATGATATCCTTATTTACTCTAAGAATAAAGAAGAACACGAAGAGCATTTGAGAATGGCATTACAAACCTTGGGAAAGCACAAATTGTACGCCAAAATGTCAAAGTGTGAGTTTTGGCTCGATTGTATGTGCTTCTTAGGGTATGTAGTTAGCAAGGATGGAATCAAAGTTGACCCGAAGAAGATTGAAACAGTGTCAAGTTGGCCTAGACCGACAAATGTGACAGAGGTTCGTAGTTTCCTTGGTTTGGCAAGTTATTATAGGAGATTTGTCAAAGATTTCTCCAAGATAGTTTCGTCAATGACCAAGTTAACTAGGAAGAAAGTGAAGTTCATTTGGGATGATGATTGTGAAAAGAGTTTTCAACAACTCAAGACATGTCTTACTACAGCTCCAATGCTCGCATTACCAAAAGGATTTGCGATCTACTATGATGCTTGAAGAGTGGGATTAGGATGTGTTCTTATGCAACATGGCAAGGTGATTGCATATGCTTCGAGACAATTGAAGAAGCATGAAATGAACTATCCCACATATGATTTGAAAATGGCAGCAGTGATTTTTGCTCTCAAGATATGGAAGCATTATCTCTATAGTGAGAAGTGTGAAATTTACACCAATCACAAGAGTCTCCAGTACATTTTAAGACAAAGAGATCTAAATCTAAGGCAAATAAGATGGTAGAGTGCTAAAAGATTATGACTATCAGATTCAGTACTATCCGGGCAAAGCTAATGTGATTGCGGATGCTTTGGTCAGAAATCAATGGGAAGCCTATCTCACATTGCAGCGGGGAAGAAGCCATTGGTTAAAAAATTGAAAGAATTGTTCAACAAGGGGTTAAGATTAGATATTTTCGAATCTCAAGTGCTTATGGCACACTTTCAAGTGAGACCCATATTGATTGATAAGATAAAGGCATTATAAGATAGTGATCCTTCACTGGTTAAGTTGAAAAAGGAAGTGCAAGCAGGAATTCCATTTGAAAGATAATGTGTTGATGCATGGGAAACAGTTATGTGTACCGAATATGGATGGATTTAGAGAATGGATAATGAAAGAAGCGTATCAAGCTCCATATAGTGTTCATCCAGGTTCAACCAAGATGTATCATGACTTGAAAGACTGTTATTGGTGGCCTGGTATGAAGAAGGATGTAGCTACTTTTGTGTCTTCTTGCTTGACATGTCAACAAGTCAAGTTTGAGCATCAGAAACCTTCAAGTCTTCTGCAAGAGATACAATTGCCAGAATGAAAATGGGAGCGAATTACAATGGACTTCATAGTCGGATTACCAAAGACTTCGAGAGGCTATGATTCTGTTTGGGAGATTGTGGATAGACTAACCAAGGCAGCCCATTTTCTAGAAGTGAAGACCACCTACACTGCAGCTCAGTATGCTCAGTTGTATTTGGACAATATAGTGAGCTTACATGGAGTGCCAATATCCATCATCTCGGATAGAGGTACTCGATTCACATCTAGATTCTGGCATAAGTTGCAAGAAGCATTGGGCACGCAACTGAATTTTAGTACTGATTTTCACCCATAAACGGATGGGCAATCCGAACGAACCATACAGACATTGGAAGACATGTTACGTATGTGTGTGCTTGATTTTGGTGGGAATTAGGACAAGTATCTGCTGTTGATTGAATTTGCTTACAACAATAGCTATCATTCCACCATCGACATGGCACCATACGAAGCATTGTATGGTCGAAAGTGTAGATCACCGGTATGTTGTATGAAAGTCAGTGACAAGCATATGGAAAGACCGAAATTGATTAAGGAAACTTCAGAGAAAGTACCAATCATCAGAGAAGATTGAAAACAACATTTAGTAGACAAAAGAGCTATGTAGATCCGAAGCGAAAGGATGTCAACTTTTCCACAAGGGATCATGTCTTCTCAAATATTTCTCCTATGAAAGGTATTATGAGGTTTAGGAAGAAAGGTAAACTTTCTCCAAGGTACATTGGGCCATTTGAGATAGCGGATAGAATTGGCAATGTATCCTATAGGCTAGTTCTTCCTCCAAGTTTAGCCCATGTGCATCCAGTGTTTCACATTTCGATGTTAAGGAAGTATGTACCAGATCCATCGCATGTTCTCCAACCTCAGAAAATATAAGTGGAAAAGAACTTGTCGTATGAAGAAATTCCAATTTCAATTGTCGATCGACAAGTGAAGAAGCTTCGTAACAAGGAAATAACAATGGTAAAAGTTCATTGGAAGAATCATGATTATGATGAATGTACTTAGGAAGATGAGCAAGATATGATGCATAAGTATCCTCATTTGTTCTTTGTATAGCTTGTGTTTATGCCATGTATATGCTATGTATATGAAAATTCGAGGACGAATTTTCTATAAGGAGGGGAGAATGTAATACCCCAAATATGCATGTATGAACCTCTATATAACTATATGAATGAATTACAAGTGTTATAGCATATGTAATGATGGATTAGATAGATTGGAGTTGAGTATTGGACTTATAAATTGGAAATGCATGTAATAGAGTTGCAGGGCTAGAATCGCGCCCGTAATATGGATGTCGCGATTGCGACTAAGCATTGCGACCGCAATCCTGGACGCGACAGCCACAGCGAACTCTTCTGTCTAATTTTGGCAAATTAGCTTAATGAGTATCACGACCATAACAGATAGATGGCGACCGCGACATCAGAATGAACAGTCACGTGAACAGTGTTGTGTAGCAACTGTGACAACCATATTGTGACCGCAATATGTGAATCGCGACCGTCACCTGCATTTCGCGACCGCTACCTACATCAGAGACATATTTGGGAATCGGCATCTATAAAAGGAATTAAAGCCCGAAATCATTTCTACCCGATTTTCCAAAGCTTCTAAACTCAAATTCTCTCAAATTTCTATCCTTCTACCTTCATTATTGATCAAGGAAGCTCGTTAATTGCATCATTAAGAGGATTTAGGGTTGGATGGTCCATTCCTCTCTCTTCATTACTTAAGCATTTGAACCAAGGTAAGTTAGGGTTTCTTCATTCCCTTCAATTTCTTTCTATAGATGTGAGTTTATGGTAAAATTGGGATGGGTTAGCATTATTAGCATTGTTAATTAAGCTAAATTCATGGATTATATGATTTATTGTTATTTTCTATATGGGTTTTTATAGATTCTCATAGAGATCGAAGAAATGATGATGATGGAGATTGTGACCACCACATTTGCTTGCTCAAGAGATTGATTGCAAGCCATTTTGGGTTTTCATTGATTGAGGTGAGTAATTATTATACTATTATGGTTGTGTTTGAACCCTAGGGCATAAAGGCCTAATTCTTTCATGACCACCAAATTGATTATTGATAATTGTTATTTGAACCATCCTTGTTAATATCCCAATTTATTGTATACATGAACCCAATTGATAATTCTTTTTGATATTGATTTGAAACCATGATTATTGATTTCCATTGTACACCTTATATGATTATGAACTGAAAGCAGAAAACCCTAATCCTGATGTGGGCTAAAACATCAGGTATTGTGCACAGTGTACTCTAGTGGATAGAGGAAAGTATCCATGTCTTAGCTAGGGAGGGCTTGTTGCCCTACTCATAAGATCTGATCAATCTTACGTATTGGTGAAGGTATGCTCCAATAAGATGAGCCTCTACTTCGATATTAATATAATGAGTGAGTTATATGCCTCAGTTCTCGGTAATGCCTTTGAGCATAATACCATTTATATGGAGAACGTTAAGACATAGTTAATTGACGCTCTTACTGTACTAATATGATTATGCTGAACATGATATGTTATTGTTATTGCCACCAATCGATTGATGTTATTGAAGCGATTGGTTAATAATTGTAACCATTTGATTATTGATATTAAACCTATTGTTTATTGTTATTGAATCCAATCGTCTGTTATTATTGAACCGATTGGTTATTGATATTGATTGATAAGAACCATGAACTATTATTGTAAACCGATCTTGAATTACCAAGCTTCATAGGTTATGGTAGTATAATCTTTACTCACTGCTTTATCTCATTAGTGATTCTATTTTTTAGGTGAGCTAAAGTTTATTGGTTAAGTTTTTAAGGCATTCTTCTCCACCCTTGGAAACTCAAGTGATTAATTTAAAGCTCATTCCTTATATTTATTTGTATAGATGATGATGATGTAAACATTTAAGTGCTTCATGGTAAACTAAATGAATGGTAAATTGTATTGGATGTTATTCTTTTGGGCCTTAAGACATTAAACTATGCAAGATGATATTATATATGATTCATGAATGTTATTGATGAATATGGATTAGTATAGTTGTCTGGTTTAGATCTTGGGAAATTGTATATGATTGGATAGTATAATATTGTTAGATGATTGATTGGTAGGGTTCCAACGGATTTTCGGTGGCCTTAAGCCTACCCATGCCTTAAGATCGTCGTGGCTCGAAAGTCGGGTCGTGACAAAGTTGGTATCAGAGCATAAGCTAAAGTCTAGAATAGACTTTAATAGGTTGTATGAGTTATATAAAATAAGTAATACCATGAAGCACAGGAAATTTCTTATTATCAATTGAAGTCATCGTTATATGTGAATCCGCGTTATCTTTATGTGTTAAGAATTCTCATATAAGTTTATATGTTATCGTATAGATGCCACCAAGAAGAGGACGCCCTTCTCTTCGTAGGGAACCTCAACGCCCCAGAAGGAGAGCGGTATTCGATGCTGTATCTATTCATGAAGAACTGTTTAGAAATAGGCGAAGGGTACAACATAATGAAGATGATTATGTGCCACCACCTCAAGTGGATCCTATTGAACTCCTGAGGCAAGAGATAAGGGAGTTGAGAGAGGAGAATCAAGCTTTGAGGGAAGCTCAACAAGCTCCTCCTCTTCCTCCTAGAGAGCCACCGGTACCTAGAAAGGCTAGAGTTCCTCCGCCTCCACAAGTTCTTATGTATGATAGGTGGGAGAGAAGAATAATTGATGAAAGTGGGGTCTCTATACAAGACTTCAAGATACTAAAGCCTCCGAAATTCAAGGATGAGGAAGGTGAAGAACCTCAAGAATTCCTTGACAAGATGGACAAGTTGGTCCAACGATTACCTTGTTCTGATGCGAGGGTAATTGAGTTGGTGGGTCCAACTAGAGATGGATGCTTGGGATTGGTATGCTAGAGATGTAAAGGAGAGGTTATATGGTGATAATCCTCCTATATGGGCTATCTTTAAGCAAGAGTTCATGGATCAATTCTTGGCAGAAGGGGAAAGACAAAATAGGGCTTTACAGTTTAAACAGTTGAGACATAAACCGGGGATGCCTGTTTCTGAGTATGATAGGGAGTTCAATCGCCTTAGAAAAATTGCTCCCTATATAGTCCCAACGGAAGCTAGTCGAGTGGAGAGGTTTAGAATGGGGTTGATATCGCCCTTATACAATGCTTTTCTCTCGGTGGATTTCCCATCTTTGTCCAAGTTGATAGATAAGGCCAAGTTGATGGAGGCAAGACATAAGACTGAGAGAGTAGCTAGAGAAGAAAGAGACCAAAGGCACAAGAATAAGAATAAAGGGCAAGACAGTCAAGGTAGAAGAAGGGGAAACAGTACACAGGTGCAAGCTAAACCCGCAGTATTTCGGTGGCTTTTGCACCGAGAAATTTCAGTACACCAAGGCCTTCACAGCAGGGATTCATTGTTCCCACTTATCCTACCTGTGGGAAGAATCATATGGGTACTTGTAGGTTTACCATTGGGGCATGTATGAGTTGTGTTCAGATGGGCCATTATATTAGAAATTGTCCTCACAAGAGAGGGCAACACAGTGCACCTACAGCCTCACAGCCTACAGTTCAAATGGCTAGATCAGAAGCACGGGGTTCGTATGGCCTTGGAAGAGAGACGGGCCAATCATCTGGTGCTTGACTCACTGCTGAAGAGAAAGGAAAAAGAAGTGTATTCACAATGAATCAGTAGGAAGCTAGAGCAGCTAACACTATTGTCACAGGTACTATTCCTATTCAGGGCATTCATGCACGAGTCTTGTTCGATTCTGGTTCCACACATTCATTTGTGTCATCGAGTTTCACAAAGAAATTGGGAAAGAGTAGAGAGAAAATGAAAGTTATAGATGTGCATTATGAATACGTTGTATGCATAGTAGGGCATGGGATAACTTAAGGTATCCGAAGACCCGTATAACTCATGAACTTAAACATTCAATTAAAATTTTGACAACATAACAGCTTAACATAGAACATATTCATAATTCATAACTTGCCCAAAATAACGACCTGCATACAAATATATACTTCCAATATCCAACCTTATATCCTTACTTCATTCAATCATATCATAGAATCTCCCATGCTCAATTCCATAATCTTAACACATGTTTATGCTAGGAAAACTAACATTTTGTATATACATACATAAACATGATTCTTGAACATACTAGATTCATATATACATTTTAAACATAAAAGCAAGTTTCATACTTTATAATTTTTATTTAAAACCTATACACCATTGAAGCTTCTAAAGTGGAGCATCTTTAAAATATAAACCTCTTTGGTTCCTCGATGAATAAAGGATAGTCGAGAAACAACTCTTATACTAAACTTGAAAAATTTAGGGGAGAGGGATGAGTATAAAAACTCATTGAATAAATAATATATATTATGTACGTAAAAATGCAATTATGCATTTATATATATTTTTTAAAACTTATATATTAAAATTTCAATTATAAAACTAGCATGATGACTTGAATAAAAATATAAGTGCAGTTATGTAATG
>CATKHJ010250734.1:0-21474 GCA_949750685.1 Vernicia montana
TAAATTAGGATTTAATTGATAAAGAAATCTTTGTGGATTTAAACTTCAGGATATGCTAGGGTCCTTGTAAATTTAATTACAAGTTTAATCCTTTTACCACTAATCAATTAATTAAACACTTTAATTAATTATTATGGTAAACATTTTATGCTTGAAAGGTGAATACTTTTGGGTGTGTGACTTTCTAGGTTCATGTCTAATTAGCAATAGGATTTGAGAAAACATTTTTCTCTACTAATGTGAAATCTCTATTTTACCCTTAGTCCCATAAGTCATGAGTGACGTCTAGCAAAACATATCATGACTACCTAATTAGAATGAATGTAAGTGTTTGATTACTTATCCATTTCATGGACCATTGATCATAATTAACGTACACTAAAATCCCTTCATTACGAAATTCCAATCTTAGCTAGGGTCATGGATTTATCAAACCCTAATATGTTTTGATCATATGTCTATATCTCGATTCTAATTCTTGATAAAATAGATTCCTACTAGAAACCCTTTCTAGTGAATCTTAACTACCTCGGCCAAGGATTTGATTATCAAGAATAATCAGATAGCATAGGATTTCTTCCTCGTTTATTCAAGTTAATAAATTCTCTCTTAGCAATCACTTACCTCCATACATAACTAGTTAGAACTATCACATGCCATATACCTTTACATGAATAACATCAGTATGTAAGCAGTATTAAATCCGAACCACCAATGAATGAGATACAGTGTCCCTTAAGTCAAAGGACTATATGTACAATTATGACCTAGACGATGATTTATTGACTACCAATAAAACTCCATGCTATCATCATCTAATGTCACAGTTTAACTATTCATCATATAAATATCTACATGTTTGTATCGACAACATTTGTCAGGAAGCATGATGCTCATTGCCTCTATAATCATAAGTTTCACATACTGATTATAGAATATAAACAGAGGTGATGGTCTTCCGGAATTAATGATGCCCAGTCATTAATCCTATGACCATGAACATTTAAAGTATTTGTTTGAGAATGATCTGTCATCCATATTCTCAACATTTGAGAATAGATCCTCTTACAAAATACTAATGGACTACAAATATATATTTAATGCAATGGAACATTTTCATTTAAAGAAACATATATTTATTGCCATTTAATAAGATATTGTTTAACATATACATAAAATGTACATTACTCTAAGGCATATACTCTAACACAATAGCTTTCTTCTTTTCAACTTGGACTTCTTCTTTCTCCAAGGTCATCTCATGAATGAGAAGCTTCCCAATAAGGACATCCGTTGGTAGCTTGTCAAGATCATGAACTTCTTCAATTGATGATACTTTGGATTCAAAGTTCTTCTTTGGAAGAGCTCTAAGGATTTTGTTGTTGATGTCTTCCAAAGAGTAACTTTTTTCAACCTTCTTCAAGCTTGTGACTATGCCAAGGAATCGGTTGGTCATGTCGGTCACATTCTCATTGGGCTTGATCTTGAAGAGTTCATACTCATGAACAAGCATTTGGATCTTCTTGGATTTGACTTGCTTGGAGCCTTCATGGTAGTTCTCAAATGTATTCCAAATGCTATAAGCACTTATACATTGTTGAACCCTTCCACACTCTTATCTAGATAGAGCACTAAGAAGAATAGCCATGACTCTTTTATTCATTCCATTAGCTCTTGTATGAGCCTCCACTCATTCTTTCCTTGGAATCATCTCTTCTACACCATAAACCACCTTTGATGGAGGTTTCCACTCTTTAAGTATACTATCCCATAGATCTACAAGATCACTATCAAGATAGACTTCCATTCTATGCTTTCAATAAGTATAGTCGGTGCCATCAAAGTGTGGCTTAAGGTGATTGATCCCTTCGTTGGCCATTTAGATCTTTTCACAAGCTATGAAGCTTGTAGAAATGAGACTTTTGCTCTGATACCACATGTAGCCCAATATGCACCAAAAAGGGGGGTTGAATTGGTGGGTAATTAAAAATTAATTGAGTAAGGTAGAAGGAAAAAGAATGAACACAAGGATTTATAGTGGTTCAGATTATAACCAATCATACATCCACTCCTCAATCACCAATTAGGTATTTCACTATCAATGGAGTTTTAATAAGTTCACTTCCAACTTAGTGTTTAAGTTCACACCAAACTTTACAAGTGTTTTCAATAGGCTCACACTAAAAACCTCACAAGTATTTTCACTAAGGCTAACACTCAACCCCAACAAGAGTTTTTACAAAGGATCACTCCCCAACCTAGATAGTGTTTAATGGCTAACACTAAACCCTTGAGCAATGAATGCTCATACAACTAACACACAAGGTGTTAAATGAAAAATTGAAAGCTTGAGAATTAAATTTGTAAGAGTTTGGTTGTTAGAGAAGTTTTTGGTATCTTGAAGTCCTTTGGTGGGGGTATTTATAGTTTCCCACCACCAAAGAGCTCTTACAAATAAGCTCAAAATAAATCCAACTCCAACAGCTAGAAAATCTGCATTAAATGCTCTGTCAGACAAGAATCACAGTCGCCATCACAATATCGCGATCGCTATGAGAATATTATGGTTGCTATAAGGATGTCACGATCACTATATTCATATGTGTCCAACAGCTAGTGCCACATGGCAGATTTTCGTTCGCTGTTGATGTTACCGTTGGGACTTTTCTCAGCTTTATGAATATCGCGATCACTATAAGAATGTCACAGTCGCGATCAAGCTTTTGCGCTCTAAGTTACGGTCACTACACTGACTGCGAACCTCTCTGGATAAAATATGCAATTCAGGCTTTGAGCTACATTGAGGTCGCGGTAATGTTTTGCGGGCTCTATATGCCTGTTGTGGGTGCGAATTACAAGTTCAACAAAACACTTAGAGATTTTTCTAAGTTCTTGAATCCCAAGCTTTTCTAAGGCATTTTAACTGTCAAAACACACTAAGATGAAACATTAGAATTATTCAATTTGATTGTCAAGATCAAAATAGAGATTAACTAAATTGAAAACTCAATTTAGGTCAACAAGTGGGAAGCATTTCGCTTCCAAGAATTATGATTTATGCTAAAAGGTATTATTGATTTTAAACCATTATTGGTTGCTTTTGATTCCCTACTTCACATTGATACAATGAGACCCCATTAGTTCTAATGATAAATGTGTACTCATACACTGCTCCATTTTTATTCTTGTGTACTCACTAAGCTTCTCTTACACCCCCATAGTGTATTATATTTAGGTCCAGTAACAGATTCAGCAAGTGGATCTCAAGTATCAATCTCCGCTTGGGATTACTTCAATAAATGTATGATGATCATAACTTAATTCTTTAGGTCATCCTATTTAGAGTTCCATGGATTATTGTGGTTATAGTACTTCAGTAATTGAATAAATTGATTACTTTATATTAGTTAGAAATTGTAATGTGATATGTTAAAACGGATTATAATAATAAATATCTTGTACAGTAACATGTTGGAATTACTATGGTATATGTTGAGTATACATTTGGTAAATGTGAAGTATTTAATACTATTAATTTAGGTTGAGAATCTTGGGATCATGTATAATATATGTTAAGTGAATTATATTTTGGAAAGAGGGGTTCTATAGGTTATTGGTACCCTTATGGTTACCCATTTCCTAGAACCGTTACACTTCCGAAGTTGGAGTGTGACATCTTCAACCTCATATGGTGAACAGGGAAGCGCTTTTCTTTTTGAACCTTTTGTGCTAAAAGAACTTAAAGACTTAAAATTATGCATCTAACATTCTAGGATTCATCCCTGCAGGAAACACAATATTAAATGCACATTATTAAAGTATAAGATATGTACAAAATTTTCAAACTAATGTAAGATAAAAGGAATACCAGGAACAAGTTCCTTAATGAGCGAGGGTTCAACTCTTAGAGGGGATATGTGGGTCACATGATAATTTATGGCTAATATTTCAAGAAGAGGAAGGAGGTGTTTTTCTCTAAGATTCTGGAAAATGGAACTGCTTTGTTCCTTTTCTGGGGTAAGGCTAGGGCTCAAAGTGTTTTGAGCAGCTTATGACCATATGGTCATTATTATCCATAGTTTAGAGGAGGTCACAACAAAAAATTCTTTTTCCATGAATTGAGGCAAGAGCCAAATCTAGGAAAAATGCTCCTTCCACGGGCCGAGAGGTGCTAGTGGTCCTCCGTAGATTGACAAGAACACTAGTATAATCGGCAAAACAGGTTAAAGGTCAGCTCAATGCCATGTTCGTCAATTATTGCAATGGAGTTAAAAGAGTTTGCTAGGAATTAGGAACCAATTGGCTAGGTGGGAGCCTCTAGCCTAGGAGGATGACTGCACAAAGGGGGTGTAGTGGCAATTGAAGACCATCCTTGAGGTTATCCTTACACAAGGTAAGGGAATTTGAACCTAAAGGGGTATTGGCTCTAGTAGCATGGTCAGGTAAAGATAGTGAAAAAGAAAAGAGGATAGTATAAAGATATCTAAATTCAGTCAATAAGCATTCAATCAAGTTGCTAGCAATGTCCAAGACTATCTCTCCCTAGGGGTTGGTAAGGGGTAAGAGCCTCCTCCATCATTTCATCCTCAGTAATGGCTTCACTTAAGGGATTAGGGGTAGACGAAGGCAAACACATGATGACCAAACTAACAAAATATATAGAGAAGAAAGGTAACACTTACCTAAATATTTTTGCAACATAAGCTCTGCGCTGATCTGAAACAAGGGTGATGGAGTGTAGTTCTTAAGAAAGAAGAAGGGATTTTTTCAAAATTCAACATTTAAAGACAAAATCTAAAAAAATTGGTTAGGATATAGGGAAATATAATATGTGGGATTCAAATTTTGAAGCAATTGTTACGGAGTTCAAGGGATTAAATGATGGCTCAATAGCGATTATGTGTGTTCCCTAGGTACAAATTAATGTTATAAAAAAGGTAATGATTTAAAGAGGGATTGGGCTAGTAAAAACAAACTGAATCCCTAATGGGCCTTACTATGGAGATTAAAATTCCTTCTTATTTTGAATATTTTTTCACAAGAAATTTGTTCACCTTCTTTGAGGGAACATCTGATAACCATATTAATTAATTGTGTGACCCTATTTTGTAGGAATCCTAGATTAATTGAACAGTTGGTGGTAAATTAGGATTAGAGAATTAAAATAAAATAGCACTAGGAATAGTGTAAGGATAGCAGTGTTCTACTTGGTTAAGTATTTGGCGAGGACGCGTATAAAAGGAGGAAGTGATCAGAGTTTCAAGGTACGTATTCATAACTGCTCCCAACTTACCATTATTCATCAAGCACAAATACTAACTTGAATATTGGAGTAGAAATCCCGACACAGCAGGAAGTTTTCTTCAACTTCTTGTGTTCTCAGGTTCCTACAATCCATTAACTAGCAGATCATTAAGGAGAGGATCACAAGTTATAGGAATAGTTTATCAAGTTAAAACATATTTTCTAGATTGTTTCAGCTAAACATTAGTGATTAATTGATTAGAAAAGATGATGAATTAATTAAAAAGAATAATATTTTTATTATACTAAATTCAGTTTGGAAAAAGATTAAAACGGATAAACATATTGAGTTAGGTGTATATGTTTGGTTGAGGTTATTTAAGGTTGATTTCATTTTAGGTATCATTTTTTTATAATAAGTTTAAGTGGAATCTGTTGACACCGGCCCAAAAATTAGGATCAATTATTTAGAGGCCCAACATGTACATATGTGTTTAAAAGTCAATTATTACTTGGACCCATTTGTATATAGTGTACCCATATAGATTGTACTCTTCGTAGTAGGATTAGGGTTTCAGTTTGCACTTAGAATTACTAAATTACCTCTGTATAGTAACTATAAATAGCCTTGTAAACTCATTATATAATTTTATCACTCAATTCAATAAACTACCAAAATTCTCTCAAATTGCCTTGTTGTGATCACTCGAATTGACGGCTTGCTGCCAATATATTCACAAACCTTGATTGATGGTGCCTGCTACCTACATATTAGATCTCTGATTTGATTGATTGATGGCGCCAAATGCCTATATACCAGCATTGTCAGGCTACTTTTAAGCGCACAAACCCTTAAATCAAAGGTTGATGGTACAAGAACCCAATTAAATAATTTAAAGGTATTAATTCTAAATTAATTTAGGGTTAACA
Source organism: Vernicia montana (assembly GCA_949750685.1). Lineage (NCBI taxonomy): Eukaryota > Viridiplantae > Streptophyta > Magnoliopsida > Malpighiales > Euphorbiaceae > Vernicia > Vernicia montana. Next base: position 6,175 of record CATKHJ010250734.1, read on the forward strand.
TCTTTTTGGCACACCCAGTAGGGCTCTCTTATTCAGGAATATGCCAAACTTTGGAAACGGTGTGAACAACTCGGCTTCTCTGGTGGCCAATGCCTAGAGCACATTGAATGCCTAAACTAACCAGATCAAGCACGGTCAGGAGACTCAAGAAACAAGCAATCTGAATGTTGTAGTATTGATCGAACAAACTAGGCTAGCTTTGCATCAAGAGATGCCTGCGAGATGGGGAACTCAGAGCAAAGATCCATCTCTTATTGGAGATAATGTAAGATATCCCAAAGACCCCGACTACAACAGGCAGTTGGTGCCTCCAAGACCGATGGCCTTAAGCCAAGCTGATAAGTTGGCCATTGCGAATGGAGTAACTCAAGTAAACAATGACCTCTACTTGGGAATGGTCGAACAGATATTCGTGGTTATAAGGCCAATGGTAGATGAGAATCGAACATTACAACAATCAATTGACCGATCTTTGGATCGCTTCACAACGACCCTAACTCATTTCTCCGAGCTCACGGAAGGAAGGAATAAGGATATGGCCGGAAGAAGGAATTTTGGGGATTATATCAGAAGACATGTGCCCGATCACCAAAGTAATGAACCCAGATATAGGGAATTCAACTTGCAAAAAAGATCTGATCGAGACAACTATGATGAGCACAGGGAGCATGCACCAGTTAGCCAAGCCCATCAAGGTAATAATCCCCTACCTTATGAAAATGATTATAGAAATAATGACATGAGGGGGCATGAGCACGAATATCATCAAAGGAATGAAAGGAAGTTAAATCATTAGTATGAGCATTAGGACTGTGATGATAGAGCTGATAGGGATCACAATCGAGATGATTATAGAAATAATCAGCCGATTGATAATGACCTAATGAGGGCTCTAAGAAGAATGAGAGTTGATTTCAGAGATATTGCTCGGCATGTGTATCACAAGCCTTATTCCAATTTGATAGACCAAGTGTATCCTTTTCGCAGGCGATATAAGATTCATGAGTTTATACAATTCTCTAAGGAAGATAATTCAAGAATCGTGGAACATATATCAAAGTTTACTACTTAAAGTGGGGAAGTGTCGGCCGAGGATTTTCTCAGGCTTTGGCTTTTCGGTAATTCTCTAACTAAGAGTAATTTTACTTGGTATACAAATCTGAGAGCAAATTCCATTACTACTTGGACTCAAATGGAGGAGAAGTTCCACACAGAGTTTTACCAAACTCCTATTGCTATCACTTTGGCCTATTTGGCAAAGGCATACCAGATGCCAGGAGAATCAGCTGAGAAGTATATAGCTCAATTCAGAAAGATGAAGGCTTATTGTAATGCTAACATCTCGAAGCTTGAATCAATAAGTCTCGCATTCAGTGGCATGAATATTGTAATTAGGGAGCATTTTGAAGGCCATAAGTTCAAAGACTTCTAAAACTTGCTTGACCAAGTCAATGGCTATTGAAGGAGAAGGATCAAAGGAAATATTCATCTGAAGGCACTTGCTACCAAGATCCACTTGAGATTTTGGTTGTTCATGATGAAGCAGAATCTTACGAAGAGGAAGAAGTGTGCTTGGCCGAGCTCAAAGCAGATGGTTCATATGAATTCTCAGCCCTGAATAAACTTTTGGCGTTCAAGAAGAAACCAATGGAATCTAATAGGATCGCTAAGAAGAATTCATTTGATTTAAGTAAGGCCGATTAGATCTTTCATTGTTTACTCAAAGACAATCAAATCACTTTATCGGCTGGACACATCATTCCTCTATATGAAGAAAGAGACAAGAAAGAATATTGTAAATGGCATAATTCCTTCAAGCATAACACTAACAATTGCATTGTCTTCAAGAATATAGTATATAAGGAAATCAATGAGGGTAGACTGGCATTCCTAAGTAAAGAAAATGCCATGGCAGTAGAAACAAACTCGTTTCCCAAAGGAACAATAAACTTGGCTGAGATCAACACAACTATAATCAAAATCTTGGGGTCGGGGCACAAGCAACAAAATCCAGTAGTTTGGCCCAAAGAAAGGGTAAATCTCCCAACCAAGGCAAAAAGGAAAAAGCCTATAGAGCAAAAGAGGGACGAACAACAGGTAGCTCGACCCACCGATAAGCAACAAATTCTGCATCAATGAGAGATACCGAATTTTGAAGCATGTTTGGTATGTCCTTTATGCAAGTCTGAATTCTAGGTGGTCCCCAAGAGGAAAGAGCCCGAGGAAGCCTCTACTAAATAAGCTAGCAAGGAACTTCCAAAGCCGAAGGATTGGAGGTCTGTGGTTGTCACATCCCACCTTTGGCTATATGACGGTCCTAGAGCATGGGTAACTTTAAAGGTACAAACAACCCATAGAACCCACTTATTCGATATTACAATACAATCAATACCATTAATTCCCATGAGCATTAATAATCAATTTCAATTTGGCAGCATAACAGTTGCAACTATAACAATACTCCAAACTCACAACCTGTATGAAAGAAGCACTTTCAATTAACACACTTCTATATCCTTAACTTCATATAAACCAATACAAATCCTCCCAATATTTTATCATTGTTAATCACATCACATTGTATCAAATGTTTAACATGTAAATAAACCATATAAAGAATCCAATTTAGCCAATTTTTACAATACTAAACCATTTTAGTCCATGGAGCTCTAAAACGATTTGACTCAAACAGTAAGCTGTAATCATCTTTACATTTAGCAAAGTAGTCCTAAGTGAAGATAGATACTTGAGATCCACTTGTTGAGTCTGCTATTGAACCTGAAATAAAACATTATGGGGATGTGAGAAAAGCTCAGTGAGTACTTTATAATAAATAAGAAATAATGTATAAATATAAGTTCGATAATAAAATTATCAGGATTTCAATATAACGGTATAAAAGAATAAATTTTTGATATTCAATAACAGTTGGTTTAATATTCAGGTTCCAATGAAATAGTAGAGGAGGAACAATTTTCCAATGATTAATAGCTATTGAGATTTCAATGAATCAGTAGAGGAGAAACAAATTTTTCAATGTTCAATACCGATTGATATTCGATATCATAATATCAATGTAACAGTACAAAAGACACAATCGGAATGCAACAACGATGGTCAATAACGGTCGGATTCAATACGATCATCAATAACAATCGGGATTTAATAACCATGATCAATGACAGTCGAGTTTCCATAGCAGTGGTCAATATCAGCTAAGATTCAATAACAATGATCAATGACAATCAAAATTTAAAAACAATGATCAATAACAGTCGGTTTTCAACATCAAAGGTCAATAACAATAACAGTGGTCAATGACAGTCGGGATTCAATAATAAACAATGGAGTGGCAGCTATTGCTTTGCTCACTCATAACAGTATAGAGCGTAAGACTGATCAGGTCTCATGGCTAGGACCACCCCTCTTAGCTGAGGTGGATACACTATTCCTATTCGACGGTCCTTCTCCGTATGCACACAGACTAATGTATTTCCCACATCAGTTAGGGATTTCTGCTTTCAGTAATACAGTAAGATCACTTTGGATCCAGTATGTAAGTTTTTAAATGTTTTGAATCAACAGTATACAATGATGAATCATATAAGATTCAATAAAAGATAAACTATGTACAATAACGAATTACATATGATTCAGTGCAAGGTGATCAATTGAAGGAATAAAGGAATTTTATACATGAATCAATTGGTTCCTTAAAGGAACATGACTATGAAAATAGTTTATCGATAAGGGTACGCTGAGTTTTCAATTGAGAATCATTAGTCCAGGAAAGGATTTATTTCAGTGAAAAGATCGATATATGGAAGGTGAACGCTTTTACAGTGTTTAAATGGAATACAGTTTAAACATATATACATGAATCAATTTGTTCCTTATATCCTTATATGTCAGTAATCCATTTTAACTATCATCAATTTCTCTTTCTCTTTAACTATTTTCAATTTCAGTATCCATTATCTCAAGTCAAATTCATCCATTCCATTGGTTTCACTGTTATAACATCTCTTTTACTTATTTTCATATCAGTCTCATCTTTATCAGTTACATTTTTCAACCAATGCAAAGTTTCCATTAATCAATAGTTTCACTGTCTTTACAGCTCTATGTACGATACTATATTTCACACTTTTCTTTTAGTAGTCACAGTTCCGTCTAGTAGATATTTCATTTTCCTATCTTGGTCACATTCAATATTTATCACTTTCTATAATAGTTATTCTATTCCATGTCTTCTTATCTTCCTTTACATAGGATCTCTCAATAAAATATATTTAGTTTAATCAATAAGACTCCATTACTATTTCACTTGTACACATTTCTTGGGTCATTTATGTCATTATAACTTATATACATTTCTCTTTGTTTTTCCCATTCCTCTAAGAATTTAATCAAGTCTTGCAAGAGATATTCATGTTTTCCTTTATCCATTTTTATTATCACATTATAAGCAGTTCCACATGTTTCTCTAGAGACAGTGCAATATTCATTGGTTATTGATCATTTTCTTCTCGATAACACTAATCAACATTTTCTTTTTCTTTCTATTCGTATACAATATCTATGTAGATAGCAGAAAATTTATGTTTCCCTCTGTATGATTATCATTACCGGGGAGTATACAGTAGCTGACATATAGTGCCTACCTCTTCTCACTTGTCAATCCTTATTGTTTTTCATATTGGTTTCGTATTGTTACGTTTACATTTTTCACTTGCTTTTGTTTCTTCTTTAGTCTATCGCCCAAACGTAAGCGACTTTAACAATTAATCGTTTATTAATACAAAGGTTAGATGTCTACACTTTTATCATTATGATTTAATTTGCTTAGGATTTGTTTATCCTAAGCAATACACATGTTCTCATATATATAAATAGTTTATGCATCATTATCAGTATTTACATTCTATAAGTTTTTCACAGTCAATCGATATTTTTGATATCTTTATCAATGTTCACATATGATCATTATAGGAAATTTCATTTTAACAATATACATTCATTGTTAACTATTCCATGAGCGATCTCTACAGGACCGACCTCCTTTTCACATTTGGCAGTTCACTTTCATATCACATTTTGGTACAATTGTATCATTTAGAGTATGTTCAATATTTCACTTAGATAAGTATTACAGTAGTTTAAGTCTACATATACCAATTCTTTGAGATCATAACACATACTAATATATATATATTTCTAAATGAGGAAAATTTACTCATATACGGATAACGCGGAACTATCTTAATGATAGACTGTAATTGACAATCAGGAATCCTATGCTCCATGGTTTCACTTATATACTATAACTCCGTAACATTTATTAGTCTATACTAGACTTACTCTTTGCTCTGATAACACCTTTGTGACATCCCACCTTTGACGATGTGACGGTCCTAGAGCATGGGTAACCTAAAAGGTACCAACAACCCGTAGAACACACTTATTCGATATTACAATACAATAAATGCCATTAATTCCTAGGAGCATTAATAATCAATTTCAATTTGGCAGCATAACAGTTGCAACTATAACAATACCCCAGGCTCACAACCTGCATGAAAGAAGCACTTCCAATTAACACACTTCTATATCCTTAACTTCATATAAACCAATACAAATCCTCCCAATATTTTAACATTGTTAATCACAACACATTTTATCAAACATTTAACATATAAATAAACCATATAAAGAATCTAATTTAGCCAATTTTTACAATACTAAACAATTTCAGTCCATGGAGCTCTAAAACGATTCGACTCAAACAGTAAGTTGTAATCATCTTTACATTCAGCAAAATAGTCCCAAGTGAAGATAGATACTTGAGATCCACTTGCTGAGTCTGCTATTGAACTTAAAATAAAACACTATGGGGATATGAGAAAAGCTCAGTGAGTACTTTATAATAAATAAAAAACAATGTATAAATATAAGTTCGATAATAAAATTATTAGGATTTCAATATAATGGTATAAAAGAATAAATTTTCATTCAATAACAGTTGGTTTAATATTCAGGTTCAAATGAAATAGTTGAGGAGGAACAATTTTCCAATGATTAATAGCTATTGAGATTTCAATGAATCAGTGAAGGAGAAACAAATTTTCCAATGTTCAATACCGATTGAGATTCAATATCAGAATATCAATGTAACAATACATAAGACAACGTCGGAATTCAGTAACGATGGTCAATAACAGTCGGGACTAAATATGATGATCAATAACAATCAGGATTTAATAACCATGATCAATGACAGTCGAGTTTCAGCCAAGTTTCAATAACAATGATCAATGACAATCGAAATTTAATAACAATGATCAATAACAATCAGTTGTCAATATCAATGGACAATAACAATAACAGTGGTCAATGACAGTCGGGATTCAATAATATTATTTTAGCAAAAATCACAATCTTGGAAGCGGTGTGCTTCCTAATGAAAACAGTGGAGTGGCAGCAAATGCCTTGCTCACTCATATCAGTAAACAGTGGAGAGGCAGTTATTGCTTTGCTCACACATAACAGTATAGATCATAAGACTGATCAGGTCTCACGGCTAGGACCACCCTTCTTGGCTGAGGAGGATACATTATCCCTATCCGACGGGCCTTCTCTGTGTGCACACAGTCTAATGTATTACCCACATCAGTCGGGGATTTTTGCTTTCAGTAATACAGTAAGATCACTTTGGATCCAGTATGTAAGTTTTTCAATGTTTTGAATCAACAGTATACAATGATGAATCGTATAAGATTCAATAAAAGATAAACGATGTACAATAATGAATTACATATGATTCAGTGAAAGGTGATCAATTGAAGGAATAAAGAAATTTTATACATGAATCAATTGGTTCCTTAAAGGAACATGACTATGAGAATAGTTTATCGATAAGGGTACGCTGAGTTTTCAATTGAGAATCATTTGTCTAGGAAAGGATTTATTTCAGTGAAAAGATCAATATATGGAAGGTGAACGCTTTTATTGTGTTTAAATGGAGTACAGTTTAGTACTTGCAGTTAAATGGTAATAATAGGCCAAAGGCCCCAATGAAGAAATTCAATAACAATAATTAGGCCGAAGGCCTCATTGAAAAGAATTTAATTTATAGTAAATAGGCAAAAGGCCTCATTGAAAAGAATAATTCAAATAATTATTTTATTTAAGAAATGTAAGGTTTACAAGGTACTCACCTTGACTTCCTTAGCTCCTAATGTAAGCTTTTAGTATGATTGGTAATGATACTCCTCAATCTCCGGAATATCTATCTCCTTTAGGTTCCACGTTGAACCATATCCTTTATACCATATAATCAAAGATTATTAATCACTTTATTGATTTGACTATTCTCATTTTAACTCTAACACTAATATTCATTATCGATGAAAGTCAATGTATTCATTATCATATACATATGCACATATAACAATTACAATACATTTCTATTAAATTTCCAATTACTGTCCGGACGGCCTAACGTATAACCGTAATGTTTGTTATTTTCTTTTTATAAATTCAATACACTTTCACATTAGATTCATATTGAATAATCACATTTAATTCAATTGTCATTATTTCCATTAATCATTTACTCATTGTTTTCATATATAGATAATTACTTAATTTACATTTGTTAACTTTGTCACATTACATTTTTATTCCTTGTCTAGTTATGTCTCTAGACCTTGTCTCCTTGTTTCTATCATTTCTTAAGATTTACTAATTGAAATGAATTGATTATTTTTGTATTTCCAACTAGACATACACATTTACAACATATCAAAAATTTAACTTAGAATTCAATTCATAGAAGACTTGGTGACCATCTCAATTCAATTATGTTTCTGTTACGAGGCCGAATGACCCCGTCACACTGTTTTGAGTATAACTCAAGATTTATGTTTCCAATTGCAATTTCCTTTTACTAGGACATACTAGAGAAATTAAGGAAAATTTATTATATTTTGAGTTTAACCCATTTCCATCATTAACATCCTCAAATCAGAATCTCTAATCCAGTTTGCAAATTGAATTCAAGTACAAAGTTAGTTGCAGAGAAAGCTCTATTTCTCATACTACACTTGAAATTTTGCTAAGCCTTTTTGTGGATTGATTAAACACAAATAAATGATCTTTTCACTAGTTTTCATTTTCTTTTAATTTTGTCTCTATCATGATCAATTCATGAGATACATTATTAAGTCTATCAATGGTACTAGATTACAAGAGTTTCTATACTATATCAAATTCACTAAACCATATCTCATAATATACATATTCACTTTACATTTCCTTTTACACAGAGCTTACAAACTTATCAATTATCATTTTTAATGTTTTATACTTGACTTAATTCAGTCTCTAAATTCATCTTTTTGGCTACTCCATTTTGGACTGCCCATTCACTCTATAAACAGGACCAGTTTCAGTTCCAGTAGGATTTCTCTTTGTACACAATATATATTTATAATTCCATTTACAATTGAAAACATGAGACATTTATCTACAACTTTTAGTTTTGACTATGTCCAAATTCTGTTTATAATACCCTCTATAGGTTCAAATAGTCTGAGTTTACTCAGAAATCTCCAAATTCGGGTCAGTCCACTTTCAAGAGACACATCTCTTTACTCATCAAGAATTTCACAAAACCCTTTTATGAGCCTCTAATTTAGATAAAACACTACAACTTTCATGTTTTACACTTTTCCAAATTTGGCCTCTAACCAGTCAGTATAGGTGTTCTAATTTTCTGCTCAATTCAAAACCTAGTTTTCCCAATTCAAGTTCAATAAACAATTCAAGCTCCATCATGCAATTTAAATTCAATCAACCCATCAATTCCTTAAATTCACTTCACAATACACTCATAAACTTCAGAAAATAAAAAGAAATAATTTTCCCCAATTTTCTCTTCATAGGCTGAAATCATCAAGAGCAAAGAAGAGAAAGAATTTCTTGAAGCTTTAACATAAAACTCTACTTCTTCAAGCTCAAAATGAAATTTGAAAGGAAAGATTTAAAGTTACCTTAGCATTACTTTATTTGGTGAAGAACACCAAGAGGTTCGGCCATCCATGAGCAAAAAAATAACTATAAGTTTCTTTGTTTGACTATTTATGGACTTAAGAAGATTTTATATTAATTTGGATAAGTTTCAATGAAATGGATGGTGTTGATTTATTAGCAATAATCCAATGGTTAACAAAATGACCGTTTTACCCTTCTTTTACTCTGTACATTATGGTAATTGATATCGATGCAGTTCATTAACTTTATTTCATTAACCATGTTCATAATATTTTTATGAATTTATATGTACCATAATATCACATAAACAAAATTAAATAAATAAAAAAATATACGTGTAATTAACCGGGTTTTGTTTGAGTTCCTATTGATCTCGTTATCTCAAAAACTATTCAAATTGCCTTCCAATGGCATTACTATCAATTCGTAGGAATTAATTGGATCGAGGATATTATATTCGACCCCCCTTAAGAAAATTCCTCCTCTAATTTTCCATAAACTAGTTTATTGCATTGTTTCAATGTTATTCTTTAACACTTAGCTTTTGCCTTACTACTTTTCGTTTTAATCGTTGTTTCCCGTTTCCTTTTCCTCTCTTAAAAGGCAGGGCTTTGTTTCCCATTTTATATTCCTCTAATATCCACAATAATATAATAGGTGAGCTTTTAGCTTACCTTACATCATTCTACTCCTTACACTTATCATATGAATAGTTTATTGCAGTTATAATTCCTATATTGTATAGTACTAACATTGACTTTTGTTCTATCGATTCGCAGATATCACGTTCTCTCGATACAATATTGTCACTATCATCATAAAAAAATCAATCAGGATTATTTCTTGTTTCGATTGGTTTGAAATCATCCATATTCTTTTGTAGTACAATTCTCGAATAATTCCTTCAATTTATCCATTTCTTTACAGTTTACCGATTAAGGTAACTATTACTATCATTGTTATGCAATCATTTATCATCACAATTCAGTCCTTCAATTAACGATGTGCTTTCTTAGTTCTTTATTGACAAATTCGTTTTGTCGGGATTTATTATTTTTGAACACATTATGTGTAGAAAGAACAATGTAACTATATGTAAACTATGGCTTCCTAAAGAAGCAAATGCTCTATAATGGTGTGTAAACTATCACACATGTGACTTTGTTTACATCCAATAGTTCATCACTAACAATCTTTCTTGAAATCGATTCTCTTTTCCTTTTCTATTTACAATACTTCAATTGATTTATCCTGATATCGCAATAGATAATCTTTATTTAAACTTTTTCACTAATGAACTTTCTCATTATATATCTTTTCTCTTTACCATTATAACAATGATAAGGAGAATATGCAGTTTCCCTCAATCACCGTATCTTAGTCAACTCTTACTTTAGTTTATAAGTCTATTATTTCGCAATCTCTTAACATTTGTCTAACCAATCTTTTTCATCCTCTTATTATGTGTAGGTTGTTTCAATTGACACAATATATAGGCATACATTATTATATATAGTCACAGTGTTCACTCCCATTACAATGAGATGTATCAGCTTTCAATCGTTTCCTTTCTCTAGAGTACATATAGGAATTAATACACTTTGTCATCATTCATAACACAATTCCATTTTGTATGATATTCGTATTCTTTGCGATTCAAAATTTCCCTTAAGGTATGCATATATTCAGTGAAATAACTTTTCACACAATTTGCCCCACATTAATCTCAATTATGTCACATTTCTTTCTATTTCCATATTCAATTATATTTCGAATACATTCAAGTTTCCTTAATCATGTTAATTATGCATATTCCTCTTTTTCTTTCTTAACTTTTCTGTCATAAATCACTATCTCGTTTAGTTCCTTATATCCTTATATGTCAGTAATCCAATTTAACTATCTTCAATTTCTCTTTCTCTTTAACTATTTTCAATTTCAGTACCCATTATCTCGAGTCAAATTCATCCATTCCATTGGTTTCACTGTTATAACTTCTCTTTTACTTATTTTCATGTCAGTCTCATCTTTATCAGTTACATTTTTCAACCAATGCAAAGTTTCAATTATTCAATAGTTTCACTGTCTTTACAGTTCTCTGTAAGATACTATATTTCACACTTTTCTTTCAGCAGTTATAGTTCCGTCTAGTCGATATTTCATTTTCCTATCTTGTTCACATTCAGTATTTATCACTTTCTATAATAGTTATTCTATTCCATGTCTTCTTATCTTCCTTTACATAGGATCTCTCAGTAAAATATATTTAGTTTAATCAATAAGACTCCAGTACTATTTCACTTGTACACATTTCTTGGGTCATTTATGTCATTATAATTTATATACATTTCTCTTTGGTTTTCCCATTCCTCTAAGACTTTAATCAAGTCTAGCAAGAGATATTCATGTTTTCCTTTATCCATTTTTATTATCACATTATAAGCAGTTCCACATGTTTCTCTAGAGACAGTGCAATATTCATTGGTTATTGATCATTTTCTTCTCAATAACACTAATCAACATTTTCTTTTTCTTTCTATTCGTATACAATATCTATATAGATAGCAGAAAATTTCTGCTTCCCTCTGTATGATTGTCATTACCGGGGAGTATACAGTAGCTAACATATAGTGCCTACCTCTTCTCACTTGTCAATCCTTATTGTTTTTCATATCGTTTTCGTGTTGTTATGTTTACATTTTTCACTTGCTTTTGTTTCTTCTTTAGTCTGTCGCCCAAACATAAGCGACTTTAACAATTAATTGTTTATCAATACAAAGGTTAGATGTCTACACTTTTATCATTATGATTTAATTTGCTTAGGATGTCTTTATCCTAAGCAATACACATGTTCTCATATGTATAAATAGTTTATGCATCATTATCAGTATTTACATTCTATAAGTTTTTCACAGTCAATCGATATTTTTGATATCTTTATCAATGTTCAAATATGATCATTATAGGAAATTTCATTTTAACAATATACATTCATTGTTAACTATCCCATGAGCGATCTCTAGGGGACCGACCTCCCTTTCACATTTGGCAGTTCACTTTCATATCACATTTCGGTACAATTGTATGATTTAGAGTATGTTCAATATTTCACTTAGATCAGTATTACAGCAGTTTATGTCTACACATACCAATTCTTTGAGATTATAACACAAACTAATATATATATCATTCTAAATGAGGAAAATTTACTCATATACTAATAACGCGGAACTATCTTAATGATAGACTGTAATTGACAATTAGGAATCCTATGCTCCATGGTTTCACTTATATACTATAACTCCGTAATATTTATTAGTCTATACTAGACTTACTCTTTGCTCTGATACCACCTTTGTGACATCCCACTTTTGGTGATGTGATGGTCCTAGAGCATGGGTAACCTTAAAGGTACCAACAACCCGTAAAACCCACTTATTTGATATTACAATACAATCAATGCCATTAATTCCAATGAGAATTAATAATCAATTTCAATTTGGCAGCATAACAGCTGCAACTATAACAATACCCCAGGCTCACAACCTGCATAAAAGAAGCACTTCCAATTAACACACTTCTATATCCTTAACTTCATATAAACCAATACAAATCCTCCCAATATTTTAACATTGTTAATCACAACACATTTTATCAAACGTTTAACATTTAAATAAACCATATAAAGAATCTAATTTAGCCAATTTTTACAATACTAAACCATTTCAATCCATGGAGCTCTAAAACGATTTGACTCAAACAGTAAGCTGTAATCATCTTTACATTCAGCAAAGTCATCCCAAGTGAAGATAGATACTTGAGATCCACTTGCTGAGTCTGCTATTGAACCTGAAATAAAACACTATGGGGATGTGAGAAAAGCTCAGTGAGTACTTTATAATAAATAAGAAACAATGTATAAATATAAGTTCGATAATAAAATTAATAGGATTTCAATATAACGATATAAAAGAATAAATTTTCATTCAATAACAGTTGGTTTAATATTCAGGTTCTAGTGAAATAGTAGAAGAGGAACAATTTTCCAATAATTAATAGCTATTGAGATTTCAATGAATCAGTGGAGGAGAAACAAATTTTCCAATGTTCAATACCGATTGAGATTCAATTTCATAATATCAATGTAACATTACAGAAGACTGTGAGGCCTAGCCCGAGCACCGGTCTGATCCGCTAGAGGGGATCGAAATGCTCATTCAGGTCTGGTCTCACGATGGAACCCTCGGGTTCGGATTGGTTGATCTTTGAAAATTGTTTTGGGGGTCGCCACCTTAATTTTATTTTATTTGGGAAAATTTAAGGGAAAACCCATTAATGACTCCAATTTATTATCCAATGAAAAAAGTACACTAGCCTCGATTTCCAAAGAGGATTCGGGGACTAGGTTTTCAGTTTATTTTTTAATTAAAATGAGTTTGGCAAATTTAATATACAATGACTTAAAATGAAATTTCATGAACATTTAAATGAATGAACAATTATGAATAAATTAAAGCAATAAAGTAAATAAGCATTTAAAGAAATTGAATAAATAAAATAAATATTAACTTTACAAAATAAACCAAAATAGAGGATACTTTCTCTAGCCCTTATGGGATTCTAGGAAAGCAATACATTCCCCAATAATCAATCCAATAACAAAAGCATTTAAAGAAAGAATCAAAAATAGTAAAAGCAATTGAAAGAGGAATTGAAAGAAAGAACAAAAAGAAAGTGAAAGAGGGAGAAAGTCTGTTTTTATTGGATTTGATGCTTTTTCAGACAAGTATGCCTATGTATCCTTTCGAATAGGAATCAAAATCCACGTAGTTCACCTTCTTGCGAAGGAAGTCTGTTTTAGTCTGAACCTTTTATCATGTTTCAGTTCATTGATTAAAGGTTGGTTGGATTGATTTTAATCAAGCAAGTTGATTACCAAGTTGTTTAATTAGGTCAGTTTTAATTAACAAACTAGAAAGGATCAGAACAAGTTAATTATTTCAGCTCTGAATTAACATTCCTTTAAAAAGTGATTAAAAGAAAAGGATTAAAGAGATGGGGATCATATTATGGGAAAAGGGAAGGCAATGACTACGCTAGAATAAAAGAACTTAAAAGAAAGGGGAAAAAGAAAAAAGAAAAGGGGAACATGTAAGAGGGAATAAAACAATAATAGCAAAGCAATAAAAGAAACTAAGCTAAAAAAGAAAACTAAAACAAACAAAAACAACAAAGAAGCAAAAAAAAACTTCAAAATAAATAAAATAAATAAATGAAAAGAGAAGAAAATAAATACCTTTTGATGATGAGGCTTGGAGACGTATGGACGGAGCGGGCGACCGGATCGTAATTCCACCTTGACTTGACTTGGCGAAACCGGAGCCTCCTAATGGCTACTAGGATGACGTTTTTGGAACTTGCTCGAACTGACTTGAGGAAATGGACCATGAACGACCACCCAACAAGAGAAAAGCTTTGGACTAAAAGGCAGCTCTTTTCGAACCAAGCCTTTAAAAAAGGCTAGCTTTTAACCAAATAGGTTTGATTTTAGCTAGTCAAGTGCATTGAATTGTGTTAAAATGAGTTGGAGGGGGTAGTTTATATAGGAATAGTAGCTAGGGAAGTTTTTATCTTTTTTCGATGTGGGATAATGAATTAAAACAGCCAAAACCACACACAGGCTTTCTGGGACCGCACACGAAGCTTCTGGGACCGCACAGGAAAGACAGGACCGCACAGAGTAGGAGGAACCGCACAAGGCAATTTTAGGACCGCACACAGCCTGTGAAGTTCCGTACAAGGCATGTGCGGTTCCTGGAGGACCCTGTGCGGTCCTCCAGGTCAGACAGGGCCGGTTCGTCTGATTTTTTGACCCTTTCTTGCCCGTTTTAGCTTTCGAGGCTTATTCGCATGCTCGAGGGTTCAAATGGTGCGAAATTTAGGGTTAACAGATAGCATAGTATTTCTTCCTTATTTATTCAAGTTAATGAATTCTCTCTTAGCGATCACTTACCTCTATACATAACTAGTTAGAACCATCACATGCCATATACCCATACATGAATAGCATTAGTATGTAAGCAGTAACGAATCCCAACTACCAATGAATGAGATACAGTGTCCCTCAATTCAAAGGACTATATGTACAATTATGACCTAGATGATGATTTACTGACTAGCAATAAAACTCCATGCTATCATCATCTAACGTCACAGTTCAATCATTCATCATATGAATATCCACAT
>CATKHJ010250803.1:0-10633 GCA_949750685.1 Vernicia montana
CAGCTAATCATAATTTATATGTCTAATGTAATATTTTTAATATAAATAAATAATTAATTAAGCAATATAGAGAGAAGGCTTACCGTATAGAGAAGGTCTTCTAACAATATCATAGAAGATGTCATAAACATTACTTGTAAATAGCATCTTGAGTCTAGGAAGCGCCTTGTTCAAATGTGACAACCAACTCCTCCAATTTCCCATTAAATTCTAAAGCGACATTGTTGTATTCCTGTGAACAATCATGGTTACCCATAAAATTTGTGGTCCTCTCCAATGGCAAACACCCCATTGGAGGAACCCCAGTTAGTGATATTTTTCTACTCCAAGATTATAGAGTTCTGTAATGAAATTTCCAGCAAATCTTCATATTGTTTTACAGTGAATTGAGATCTTCTTGCTGGAAATGTGTAATAATTTTCTAGGAAATCGTTTGTTCCTAAGCTCATCAAATATAATGCCTCTATAATTATCTTGTTTGCTTATTCCCAACATAGGCTCTCAATTTATTCTGGTCATCTTTGTAGTACTCTAGTTCCTTCCATAAAGGAATCACATTTTGCAAGTAGTAACAACACAATCAAATTGATATCTAAAATAAAAAATTTATTGATATTTTCCCCTACTAGGAAAGGTCACAATGAGAGTCTCCAAACCCTCTCACTCAAGAAAGCCATGCCATCATCCTCATTTCCACACTCTCTCCGAGCCTTTAGCTCTGTACATGTAGTTACACTGATTTAAGTATCAGAGGCCCGCGCCTAGCCATACGCTTGGCGCAATCCTCCTAATGTTATTTGTGTTTATCATGTAGGTTTAGATCCAACCATTGCTCTAACGCCTAATTTCAAACTTTCCATCCATCAAGGTCAACAACTCTATTCAGCGAGGTCAACATCGTTCCCTCTAATAAAGTCAACACTAATTCACTCAGTGAGGTCAACATCATTTCATCCAGTTAGGTCAACATCTCCATGATCACCATTCCATAAGTGCAAGGTCCTGCACATGCATACTTCTGATACCTATTGAGAATCGCTACCTCAACTCATCGTATGCATCCTACCATATCATATTTTATCCAATCATCACACATCTCCAAAACTTGGACTGGACTTGTTCCTTTCTAGGAAAGTCCAAGCTCAATATGTTGTAAAGTCAAAAGTGGGCACCGAATTGACAAACTGAAAGAAAAAAAAATGTGTTGCACAGCTCATATGTAGCACAAAAAAGGGGATGAGAGGGGCAGAGGCTCCTCTATAAATAGAGCCTCTGCCCAATGAATCTATCATCCTCAAATAGAGAGAAAATAGAGAATTTGAGAGATAAAAATATTTGAGTGTGTTTCTCCTATTTTAAAAGAGAGAAATTAATTTGTTTTCTCCTTAGAAAATAGAGAGAGGTTGTGTTATTATAACTCATATTATTTTCTCATAGTGAAATTCTTCTATTCTTATCCGTGGTTTTTACCCTAATTTGTTTGGGGGTTTTCCACGTAAAATATGTATATTCAAATCATCTTTATTATTTTTTCAAATTATTAGCTGCAGTCTTACTTTAATCCGGTGTCAATTTTCGCAACAAGCATTTCATTTTAGCTTTTAGATAATAAATTGATTAAATCCTAATTTACGTTTTACTCTTTTTTTTTTTTTCCTTCAACTCTTTTAAAGGGTACTTGACGTACCCGCAAGAGAACTAAGCTGTCCTACAAAGCATAGCAGTAGCCTGTACAAATAACAAACTAGATGACCATTTAAGACTTTTATTTATGTTTGATTTGATTCAATAGTAGATTTTAGGCTACCATTTCCTTCAAATTAGGATCATCAAGAAAAACCAAATATTTGGCCCACACTATAGACATGGCTTGTCGTGTGAAACTTGTGTATGCGTAAAGCTGAAAGTATATGCAAATTACAAGGCAAATCCTATTGCAAAATTTGTGGTTTTGTGATCCAAGAAAACTTCCTGTCAGTACCTTCACAATTTGTGAAATTATTAACAGTCATGCTTCTTCTAAAACAAAAGTGGCTTTTCAAAATATCTGTGATAAAAAATTTCAACAAATTAATTAAAAAAATTATTAAATTATCATAATTTAAAAGTAAAAATACTAAAATATATATATTTTTAATTTTGATGTGAAGAAATAAAAGCAATTAATGTAAATATTTACTTGAGAAATAATATGATGATAAAATTGGAAAAAAAATAATAAATATTTTATTAAAATTCTAAATGATAAATATTTTGAAAAAAAAAAATTCTAAAACGGCATACATATTGAAATCAAAGGAATATATTTATCTTTTTGTTTTTGGGTGAAAGCACATTTCGATATTGTATAATATGTCTACGTCAAAATAGACTTTTTTTTTAGAATATCTAATCTATTACTATATACTAAATCAATAGATACTGAAAGATTAACACTGACACGTGTCAAATCTTGAACAATATATTTTCATTTTTTTTTAATTTTGAAAAATACATTTTCATTTTTTTAAAATTTTAAAATAAAAGAAAATAAAATAACTAAATATAACATTCTTATTATTTTTATGCATTTTCTTTTTATACTCACCCATAAATTTTACTTAATGTTTTTTCATTTGATTATTTAGATAGCAAAAATATACGATTTCATGGATGACATAAGTCCTATCAAGAAAATGTGGAAGATTAAGGTCAGAATAATTAATCTTTTCTTCTCTTTTATTTTCTAGGAATTTAGAATGCATTTACTTGTCAATTTTCATTTGCTATTTTTTGTTATTGCTGCCTTTGATCATCAATTAATACTTATAAACAGTCATCAATTAATGCTTATAAACAGTCATTATCATCATTGTTCTTCTAGGCATTTGATTTCTTGCATGTTAGTGGGAATCACTCATGAAATTGGTTTATTTTCCAAGAAAAAAATATGGGTTTTAGGGTTTGATTTGAGATAAATAATTAATGAGGCTTTTAGAATAGTTTATTGTTAGAAAGTTTATGTTTGCTTCACATATTAAAAATTTTGTGAACAATTTAACTCAAAAACCTTAGCTTTACTTTTTTACTTTGATATTTTTTTCACTTTGTTGGTGATATGAGCCAAAGAAATGTCAATCTCACACTAAAGTAATCTAAACTGTGAAGCCTGTAAAACAAGATGTTAGAGAGGTCAGGCAAACTGTGTGGGCGAACTATCCGATATTTAAATTAATAAAAATATATTTTTTTATTTTTTTAAATCCTGAAAAATACATTTTTATTTTTTAAAATTTTCAAAATAAAATAAAATAACTAAATACAACTAAAGAAAATATCTATCTATTATTATATTATATTATTATATATTAAATCAATAGACACTGAAAGATTAACGCTAACACTTGTTAAATCCTGAAAAATACATTTTCATTTTTTTAAAATTTCAAAATAAAAGAAAATAAAATAACTAAATACAACTAAATAAAATATCATAATCTGTAATTTTTCAAAATAACTAAATACATCTAAATAAAATATTATAAAAACTAGCATAATGGGATTGATTTTGTACGTGATATGAGATTATAATATTGATTATTATAATTTGTAATTTTTTAAAATAACTAAATAAAATAAAATTTAGAAATACCCATAAAATAAGATAACTAAATGTAACATTCTTATTATTTTTATGTATTTTCTTTTTATACTCATCCACAAATTTTACTTAATGTTTTTTCATTTGATTGTTTAGATGGTAAAAAGATACGATTTTGTGGATGACATAAGTCATGTCAAGGAAACGTGGAAGATTAAGGTCAGGATAATTAATCTTCTCTTCTCTTTTATTTTCTAGGATTTTAGAATGCATTTACTTTTCAATTTTTATTTGCTATTTTTTTTTTTATTGTTGCCTTTGATAATCAATTCTTCCAATTAATGCTTATAAACAATCATCATCATCATTGTTCTTCTAGGTATTTGATTTCTTGCAAGTTAGTAGGAATCACTCATGAAAATAGGTTTATTTTCCAGGAAAAAAATATGGGTTTCAGGGTTTGGTTTAAGATAAATAATTAATTTGAAGTTTTAGAATAGTATGTTGCTAGAAAGTTTATGTTTACTTCACATATTAAAGATTTTGTGAACAATTTAATTCAAAGGTCTTAGCTTTACTTTTTAACTTTGACATTTTCTTTACTTTGTTGGTGATGTGAGTCAAAAAAATGCCGATCTCACATTGAAGTAATCCAAACTGTGAAGCCTGCAAAACAAGATGTCAAAGAGGTAAAGTGAACTCTCTGATGCTTAAGTCAATAATTGGTTATCTTTAGCTAAAGGAAAATTGAAAGTTTAAAGTGTTTAAAATGGGTAACATGTGCTATGAAGTGTGAGGAGGTATTTATAAGAGATTGTCTTGAGGAGCAAGCCCTTAGAAAATAAGACCACCAAACATCCAAGTAGTGGAGTAATAGTTTCCTATATTTTAGGAAGTGGATAACATGGGTGGAGACCTTTGTCTAAGTCATGGGTCATCCTGGATAGGTTATGGCGATCTACATACTATGTTGGAGAATTTTGAACCTTTATATGTATTGATCTGAATCTGGAAGAGACCGTGACTTGCTTAGAATGATCTACTAGGCGAGATCATGGCTGACTTGGGGTGATCTATATAGATCGGTATGTATCAGTTGGCATTCGATGGTGAAAGAATTACTAAGCTTCTAATCACTATCTCTATTGTTAGAAGCATGAATTATTTTATTCTATTGTTACATGTTGTAGTTGGAGATCTAATAATTCATGTATCTTTTTAGTTTTAGTTTTAATTTATATATATATATATATATATATATATATAAAATATTTTATTAGTTGGCCCATCAAACTAACAGAAAAACTAATTGTTGTTAGTTTTTGAGTTTATTTGATCCATTTTGAATAATTTTGAGATTTAATGGCACCATTATATTTTGCATTAAGTAGAAAAATTTGTATTTACTTTTGTTATATATTTATCTAATATATTTTCAATTTACATATATAGCATCATATCATTATATTTTGATTTATTATTTGCATATATCAATTTATAATTAATAAAATAAATAATTTCGCTGCAACGCGCGAATTTGTATCTAATTAAATCTAATTCTATTCTCTCTTCCTCTTTACTCTTGTGGAGTTGTAAACTCTTATACTAGGAATGTACTCTTAATTTTAATTGGTCAGTTGTATTAGGGATGATAATTTTTACCCAATCTAACGGTAAATCTCTGCACTGTCCCCTAATTGTAATCATGTTCCGATCCCTTATCCAAATTTAATATGACTTAATATATATATATATATATATATATATATATATATAGAAGAAAATATTCTTTTCTTAAAAAAATTATACTATTTATTACGTAATGTTAAAAAAATTTCTCAAATTAACATTAACATTTAGTATTGAAAATTTCAAATATATGCATATATATTTAATAATAATATATAAACAAATAATTATAATTATTTAGTTATTTAAAATTATAAAAAAAATAAAATGGGAATATTCCCATTCTCCCCGATCAAAATTAAAGTGCTTAAAAGTAAATCAACAAAACAAAATAATTTGTTAAGTGACAATTAAGCCATAAATAAAACTAGCTTCATGTTTGTGCATTGTTTTATATTTTTATATAATATTAATTTTTTATAATTTAACTAACATATTTAAAAAAGTTAAGAAATATTAATAAGAAAATTTACAAAATATAAATAAGTAAATAATAAAACTAAATATCACAATATTTAATGGAGAATTGCCATTTTAATGATACATTTTGTAATAATATTTCAATTTTCTCTCAAATAAAATTAATTACTTAATATAAGTGTACATTTTTCTATTTATATTTTAATACTTATAAAAACATAAAATCATAAAAAATATATATATGTTAAAGAAAAAATCATTATGCTATAGAAGAAAAAATAATTAAATAAAAATATATGATAAAATATTTAAAAATCAATAAAAGATAAGCTAATATCTTTGTTATCAAATTGAACTTTTTTTTTTTTTTTGAAAAATATAGAAATTATACCCATTCACTTGTCATGTCCTCCTTTTACATACAAATACATACACCTATAGAGAGAGGAAAAATCATAAATATATGTCATAAATAGGTGATTTAAATTACAAATCTTATATAGTAATTCATAATAATTGTAGTAATTAAAATTTTAAATTTTGTTTACGTTACAACTCATAATTATATATGTTTCTAATATATTTAATTGTCACAATGATTATTAAAATTATTTTATAATATATGTTACAACTATTTTCAAATGATAATAATTAAAAATAAGATTAAAAAAATAGTAAATTACGTTATCTTTAAAATTTTGTTAAAATATCATAATCACTTTATCAAATTATTATAATGTATTATAGTTACTCATAACACAACCATATGATTATAGATGATTAATAAAACAATACAATTTAAAAAATCAATATATATATATATATATATATATATATATATATATGTTTTAAATTGGTGATTTAGGTTATAAATTTTGTTAAATTATAATAATTGCTAAAATTGAAAATTAATATTTTTAATTTTATATAAATAACATATTATAACTATATTTGTAATACATTTAATTTTCCATAATGATCATGAAAGTTGTGTTTATGGTTTAGGTTACAAATTTTTTCAAGTGATAATAATTGAAATGCTATATTATATTTGTATTTTATTTTTAAATTATTATACTGATTTATTTGAATTATCATAATGTATTATATATGCATAGTTAACTGAAAACATTATTGATATATCCTCCTTATTTTTTTATGTAAAATAATTGATATGTGTTAATATTACTTAAAATAACATAATTAAAAAAATATATTTATTAGAATAACAATTATCATGGTTATTAATAGAATTATATATTTTATATAATTTTAATATTATATGTTTATTATTATATTTTTATTTAATCTTACATGCATAGAATAAAGTTCTCTTATCATATTAATTTTTTTTAAAAAAAAATACCACCATTATATGTCAAAATTTTTATAAATATTATAAAAGTAAAACAATTATATAAAATAAATTGAAAATTTCTTCAAGTTAGTATAGTGTCATGAGCAAAAAAAATGCTATTTTTTTTTTTTTTTTTTAAATCGGCACAAATAAATATATGTCATTAGTACTTAATAAAAGAATATTAAAATACATATTTATAATATAAAAATTACACGTGACATTTTAATTCATTTAATATATACTAAATTATATCTACTTGGCATTTTAATTCGTAAAATTACATCTGTTTGACACTTAAAAACATTCAATATATGTCAAATGTTAAATTCTAACTAAGTTTGTGTCTGCTTTATATATATATATATATATTATAGATTATAATAGACATAGAAATCTATATGAAATACATGCATATAAATATGTTCTATTTTTTGCCATTTAGGAACAGATTTTTGATTTTTATGTCTAATATTTTTAGAGTGTTCATCTATTTTCAGTATTGTCTAAAGCATTAGCACATGGTAGTCTTTTATTATACATGTCTAGCTGAACATTACACATGTAGATTTTTCTATCCTTTCTGATCAATCTTTATCAATTGATTTTATTTTTATTTTTTGTAATATTATTGTTCAAAAAACAATAAAGAAAAAGGGAGGAGGAATGGCACAGGTGGGATTGTCACTAAATTTACCAGCAAAAGTTGTAATCTGTCATTCTTTAGTCAGTGAATGCTACATTTTTATACATACACATTATAAATGTAATTATTATATTATCAATGCTTTGTTTGTTGAAGAGAGAGATTGATTTTACACTCGTATAGTTTAATAGTAGTATATTTCTGTATAATAATTTAAAAATTTTAATGTTAAAAGAATTTATTAAAAATTATTAATTAATTAAACTATTGAAAAAATAATAATTTGGGTGATTGATGGATTGTCATTTGGCAACCTACAATTGAGTAGTGCATTAATATGGCTCCACCAAATCCTCCGCCAATTGTCTCATTTGCATCTCATTGTGATTGTTACCCCCATGTGATGATGCTTCTCAATGGGGGAAAGATTTCTCTAGGGTTAATTTAGGGTGGACCCCTCACTAATTAACCTAATTAATTTGTCCTTAATGCAGGTTTTGACTCACTAAATAATCAAATATTGTTTATTTAGAAATATTCATTCCGTTTCACAATAATTATCGTTTTAAAAGGATACACATATATTAAAAAAATTATTAAATAACTTTAAATTTAATTAATATAGACAAATATATGTTTATTTTCTCTCACCAAATAAGAAAAAACATATGAAATATTGGAATTGTGATGAGGGTAAAGTTGAAAAAATACTAATAAATGTTGCATTGAACTCTTAAAACGACAAATAATTTAAAATAAATTTTTTTTTTCTAAAACGATAGTTATTGTGAAACAGAGAGAATATATAATAATTCATACTACTATATTATATGCATTTTACCAACGTTTTGCATGACCTCTATAGTATATCTCAAATTTCATTATGTTGTTATTGAAATAAAGAAATTTTAATTTCTGATACATCTTTTATTCATTAATTAAAAGTCTATATGACATTATTATTTAAAAAAATTTATATAAAAAATATTGATTAAATGTTATTGAAATTTATTTTTAAAATGAAATTTATATATTTTAATGATAAAAATTTTAAATAGTTATCCAACACTTTTAAATTATTTTCTTGTCAATTTTTTTTTTAAAAAAAAAAACCAATTTAATTTAATGTCAGTACTAAATATACTCTAACTAATAATTTTAGTAAATAAATATCTATCTCATCGATCATATATAATTAAAAAACTTATGATTGAAATATAAATGATATTAATTTTTTGAACTATTGATGCAATGAATTAACATTATTTTTTTTTCAACTTTTTGGACATGTCTTATCAATAATTGGTCCCAAATCTCTATTTCAAAGATAATTAATTTGTTAATTAAATACGTAGCTAGGTTGAAACTTCAAAATGCTGGAGTGAATTTTGTTGCATTATTGTCAATGGAAAGCCTTACAAGAAACATATAATATAGATACCGTTAAAAACAAATACCCAAAATAAATTAATAATAATGTCAACTTTATAGGTGCACCAAATTAATAAGAGAGTGAAGTTTTTGTTCTTATTTGGTTATTTTGTATGTAGCTAAGTGTAATCTTCTTATTATGACAGGCAGAAAGATGTGAGTGTTTCACATATATACATATTTTCAGGTCATTTTTGAATGGCAGTGAGACTAACACAAAATGGGAACAAATCTTGGCAAAATCTGTTTGTATTTTTTCATGTATAATTGGATACTACTGTCATGGATGTTTGTTTTGTAAATTAAAGAGAAATAGCACATTTCCCATAGTATGAGATATTTAAGGAATTAATGAAACCAAATTTCATACTCCCTCCGGTTCTCAATAACTGTCTTTTTAAAAAAGTGATTTTGTTTCGATATAATTGCCATTTTAGGAGTGTAATGCAGCATTTATTAGCTTTTTTTCAACTTTACCCTCATCCCAATTCCAATATTTCATATGTTTTTTCTTATTTGGTGAGAGAAAATAAGGTATATTTGTCTATATTAATTAAAATTAAAGGTATTTAATAACTTTTTTAATATGTGTGCATTCTCCTAAAACGACAGTTATTGTGAAACGGAGGGAGTATTAATTATGGTTTTTTTTTTTTTTTTTTAAAAAAAATCATTACAACTCTTTCTCTTAAAACTAATGAATCCCATGTGTCAACTTGGGCAAGACAACTAATGTAAGTATTTCAATTAATTAGTAAATCTCCAAAGTAAATGATATATATATTTGGAAGATAAGAATATATATATATATATATATAAATCCACTCCAACTGTACATACACTGAGATATATATGATATTTATAGAGAAATGTCACTTTTCTGATGATGAAAATGGCCAATCATGCAAAAGAAATAGCAATTGCAATTGAAATTGAAATTTTTGGTCTATAATAGCCCAGACAATGGTTGCATTAAACAAGGGTAGAAATTAGCCAGCTCAATAGCTTTGGCATGAATGCAAAGATTGAGACATTTGTGATGAAACTATATAATTAATTAATGTGGGTTTTGTTTATTATTGATGAAAATAAATTTATACATAATATAAAACTCATTTCATGTCCCAATAGACAATAGTAGAATCATAAGCTGGCCATCCTAGGTGTAGATTCTAAATGGGGTAATAATATCATGTGATGACAAATGTTATCATTTTAATATTGTTTGATTGAATTACACTCACAAATTTATGAATTATTGATTTATATTGGTTGTATAATTTTAATATAGAACGTTTGTAGTTCACAATTAAATTAAATTTTGCATATTGCAATTAAATGTTATTTAATATTGTTATTTTGTCTATCATTCTATATAACTTTCTTTGATTCTCAAATAATGAACCGATCGATAAAATCAGAATATGAATTGCAAAATCGTTCGCAAAAAATATGTTGGATTAATGTTTTTTTCTTTTTTAATCCAAAAGGTCAATAGTATTTTTTTAGT
>CATKHJ010250852.1:0-12087 GCA_949750685.1 Vernicia montana
GTATAATGATATAATTACTATATTGGCCTTATTAATTGCTTTTTACATCAAAGTATTAATTAAATGAATTATATATATATATATAGTGATCAATATTATTTTTCCTATGACAAAAGGCAATATATTATATTATTATGAAGAATAATGTAATTAGTATTGGCTGCAATAAATAAATAAGTATACCTTCTGGGCGAAAAAAAATAATAATAAAATAAGTATACCCATACTTAGCCACATCATGACATGTTACACTAATTCCTCTTAGCAAATAACAATGTGTAACTCTTGCAATAAGAATTTAAGATATTCTAATATAAATTCTTAAATTTTTATAATTAAATTGTCTCTTTATTAATTAAGATTTAATACTAAATATTTTTTTTAGCTTTAAAAATTAATTTTAAATTGAAAATCATATGATAACTACCAATTAATTTTTTATTTAATAATACCGAATTTAAGATTGATAAATCTCGAATTTAAATTATATATATATATATATATATATATATATGTATATATATTATTTTTTAAAAGAAAAATTATCAATAAAAAAATATGCTTATAATTCCGTACATTTCTGGAAAGAACACATTTAAATAAGGACCGAAAATCTTTACTTGGTTTCGTTGAAACAATCTTTTTTATTTTAAAAAATTAATAATTTCAAGAAATACTTGTTCAAAAAATAATATTGCAAGATTGACCAAGTACAGATTACGGTCAAATGTTTCTGGAAAGTCAAGCAAAGTTGATGATCAAATCTGATTAAATAAACGACGTCGTAGCAAACGTCAGCACAATTGAATTCATCATTGTCCTAATCTAACGGCTATTATAATCTCAAAGTTGTTAATCTAATCTAAACATCACAAAAAGGCTTTTGAATTTTGTGGCTAAAACAAAAACGTTAGTATTGAAGGAGACAATTTTATTATTCCCCGATATATTATATACATCAATCATGCATTATATAAATTTAATGTAAAATTAAATCGAGTTAAAATATAATAAATTGAATTATTGTTTATATAAAAATATCATAAATAATTAATAAAAATAATAATTAAATATAAAATTCACCGTGTGATATGATTGGTCTTTTTATTTTTTTTTAAAATAAAAAATTATCAAATTCGAATTTCTCAAATCTCAAAATATTATTACTACATGCTGTATTGAAGTCGACATTTAGCAAGTTGTATAAAATTTCTATAAAATTTGAAGGCAAGGACAAATGTCAATTTCCGTAACATTTATTTTTTTCCTATTGTAGGGCCAGCTAATTGGACATTTTAATTTGTTGTCTTGTTTTTATCTTCTAGACTAAATGTATGAGTGTTGGCAATGGGAATCTACAAAAGTTAAAACAAATAATCTATCTTACCAAATATTTCAACATTAGAGATTGCAAATCATAGTAAACAAGTGAATTCTAGATGATGATGATTTAGTAACTTAGTAACATGTTTCTTCTTTTTTTTTCCCCTCATCTTCAATAATATTTAATATGTCAATAAATCCTTTTTATCATTTGGTAAATTTTTTTTTTTTTTATATTAATAATATGACAAACAATTTAAGTGGGTTATCTCAATATGATATTTCATAATTAAGATGAAATTCTTAGAGGGAAGAAATTTTTATATACCTATATAACTTATTATAACTTAGATTAAAGCCATATAAATAATAACATGGAGTGTTAATTCCACCATTTACCATTAATTATCATCTGATCATCTGTTAATTGCATATGTATTTTTTTTATATATTAAAATTGGTCAGAGTATATATATATATATATATCTTTAAGTCAATTTACATATTAATTTATTGAAAATATATTTCATTCTCAAATGAGTTTAAAGGTCACCTCACTTTTAGTCTTTGCATGTAATCGTACAAGCTCTAAAAAATGAACTATATAATCATTAAAATAAGAAATAATTGATGAACTCTTAAATTAACTACTTATGTATATGTAAATTATTTTTAAAAATAAGTTTATATTTAAAAATAAACGAAATAGAAGAGCAAGGGGATATATAGAGAAATTAAAGTTATAAGATGGTGTAGGAAGAAAAGGAATTGGAGTTTTTCATGTATAATCTAATGATAGGAAAATTCTTACATAAATTAAATATATAGATTTATCTCATACAATAAATCACTGAATGACGATATATTTTATCTAATATAACTCTTTTGTTTTTTTTTTAGTAAAAAAACACTGATATCTTTTTTTACTCTATAGACCTGTTTGAGATTGTTATTTGATGTTAAAAAGGTAATTTTTGAATTTTTTTGATTAATTGATTTTTTTTTTAAAATTTTTTTTGAAATTGCTTTTTTCAAACCTGTTTTTTTAAAAAATATATATTCACTTGATTTTTTCAAACAACAATTTTCAAAATTCAAAAAACTCAAAAAAAAAAAATTTTTTTTTTTTTAGAAAAGCGCTTTTCCAAACAAAATCTATGTGTTCTCATTTTATTAAATTAATATATGTACCATTGTAGGTAAGAATTAGCTATGCAAATATGGTGCTAATTAATAATCCTTTGTGTGCACGTAAATTATGTCCATATCTCTTCGAGAAGTAAAGAATCCAATAAAATAAAAATTAATATTATATATATTTATGAAGTTTCATATACAGTTGCTATTTTCACTTTCAAGTGCAGCCATCATCTTAGATAATCCCCAAGATTAATATAAATACATAAATTAATTAAGATATGATTATAAAAAGCCAATTAAAATTAAAATTATTATCACAATTGATAACATGATAGAAACCATTAAATATTATAAGTACATCAACCAATAAAGTCTAGACATGCACTTGGAAAAAAAAAAATTAAAGTCAATAACACCAATTAAAAACTCTATTTTTTTCCAAGTCACAGGAGACTGCGCACGTGCTTTATCCAATTTTCCTTCTCGTTACAATGTATACAGAAAAATTCACTGTCATTATCTCAAGCCTATAAGGTCTCTAAACTCCTATAAAGATTGCGGGTCATCTAAGCATCTTGATCAATTTATCAGAATCTTCTATTTACTGATCCCTTTTCTTTTTTTTTTCTAATCTTATCACCTTCCAAGAAATAACATTTTCTTGCATTTTATTCTAATCTAATCACCTTCTAGGAAATCATCATCTTTCACACTTTGAAAAAAAGGAAAAAGAAAACTTCCCTTTTCTTTTTTTTCTACTTCCGTACCCTATATAAACCTTATTACCAATAATGATTTAGTACATGTGATTTCAAGATTTCAACACTCATACACAGAAAATAATAATAATTCATTTCTGGGTTTTTCTTATTTTTAGTCATGGATGTACTTGCAGTTAACATGAAGAGCAAAAGCAGCAGGCAAGCTAAAAGAAGTAAAAAGGCAATTAAAGTTGTGTATATTTCTAGTCCTATGAAAGTTGAGACTAGTGCATCGAAATTTAGAGCTCTTGTTCAAGAACTCACCGGAAAAGACTCTGATGCTGCTCGGTTTATGGATGGAAATAATGGTGGTGGTGATAATCAGAATTTAAATTTAAACTTTCCTGATCTTGATCGAAGAGGCGGTGTTGTTGATGAGCAAGGATCTTTAGGTCCTTTGATGAATTCTTATAATAATGATTCATCATCGTCTCCTGGTTCAGATTCTGTTTTCGAAGTCGACCAATTTGATAGATTTTTACCACCTATGGAAGGGAGTTTTATGAGCATGTTTCAATCCAATTTTTTCAATGAATATTCTTCTCATGAGTTAGATGTGTTTAATTAGAAGAATTGTAAGTTTTGTTTTGAACTCTTAGTTTTTGTCATCCTTAATTTCTTATTTTATATATATGTACATAAATTAATTATATATACATATATAGTTTCGATTAAAGTTTTTGTACAATTCTCTGTTACAATTTTGTTATTTGATTTGGCCTGCTAGTTAATATAGATGAATGAGCAAAATTGATTGATAAAATGGAGAATCAATGGAAAAATTGGATCAAATTGTTGAAATCTTTGATTGTTTCTCAAGTAGTCTTTAAGAGAAATTAACCCTAATTAATCATGTATATTTATATACCCCCTTAAAGAAAAATTAAACTTAATTAACTAATTACTGTAAGCATTTAAATTATGGATAAGTTAGTTGAGGGTTGTGGTAGTGGCCTGGTGGGTTGTTCCTCTCTGGAATGATGTTGATGGCTGGTGGCGGCTGTGGGGTGAGGTCCCTTTTCTCTTCCATTCTTGTCATTTGTATCAAAAACACACATACACTTATGACCGCTATGTAAATAATTACATTATTAAATTAGGAAGAAGCAGGGGGTAATCAGGGGGGACCCCAAACCTCTTGAAATGTTTATATTATCCTTAATTCCTTATATAATTAGTATAATTTTTTTATTTCAAATGTTAAAATTATTTAATTAATGTTCATCCTGTAATTAATATGGAAGATTGATTAATTAATTAAAAATGTATTTTTATGAAAAAATATAATCAGTTATTATTATTTGAAGCAAAAAAAAAAAAAAGAAAATTTAGCAAAAAAAATTAACATTTTATTTTTTTGTTTATTTTCTTATTAATTTAGGTCCCCAAATAAAATTTTTTGGTTCTATCCTTGGGAAGAAGATAATAATACAGAATGTGATAGTGAATTATATCTCTTTTTTATACACTTCTAAATGCTAAATCTTTCTAATTAAAGGGCAAAAAAGGCTTCTTCTAAATGAGAATATTTGCATTCATTTGAGTAAACTCTTTACTCATTTGGATTTAGCAGTTTAAATAATTTTATATAGTAGCTAAGAATTTTTCTTTAATTTATAATAGTGTGCCGG
Organism: Vernicia montana; assembly: GCA_949750685.1. NCBI lineage: Eukaryota > Viridiplantae > Streptophyta > Magnoliopsida > Malpighiales > Euphorbiaceae > Vernicia > Vernicia montana. The sequence continues at coordinate 4,856 of CATKHJ010250852.1, forward strand.
TTGTGAATTACCAAATATTAATATATAGTATGTCGATAGTGTTACTAAATTTTTATTATGATGATATTGATAATCAAGTTAAAATAAATGAATTTTATAAAATTTTGTGAAATTTATTTTGAATTTCACATTTTTAAAAAAATTGTGTGTTTTGAACATAAAAAAAAAAAAAAGTGAATTTCAATTCTACAAATTCAGTTTCATGATATTGAACATAATTAAACCAAATTCTACAAAAATATATGAAATTTCCAAATAAATTTCACAAAAATAATAAAATAATATTAAAGACAAAAATATCATTTTTCTTCATATTTTATTCACACTTTCTCTATCCTCTCTCTCTCTCTCCCACCTATTTCCCTGTCTCCCCCTCTCTCTCTCTTTCCTATCTTAAGAATATAATATGAAAAAAAGTCTCGCATTGATTAAATATAAACATTTTAAATAATTAATATATAAATAAATTTTCTAACCTTAAGAACTAACTTTTAAAATTAATTTTCCTAAATTTATATTAAAAATTTAACATAGTATCAGAGTTTAATAGATCATTGCACCATCTCCTGTTCTATCATAATTTGAATTGGTATATTTCATATTTAATTTAATTTCAATTCTTGTTCCGTTATGAGTTTCTTTCAATTGTCTTTCGCCTAATGATGAACTTTCAAATTTGTTTTCCACAAATTATATTTGTATAATTGTATCTAAGAACAATATAAAAAGAAAAGAAAAATCCTTTTGGTCAAATCTTCAAATATAATAACTGAATGTGAACTTGATTTTTTTGTTTTTATTTTTTAGGATGATGTGGAATTGATTTTTTTTTTTTTTTTTTTTTAGTATTGGAGTTAAATTTAGTATAGTATATATATACACACTAGAATTTAAAATTTGATTTATATAAAATATGATTTGGTGAAAAATGTTAATTGTGAATACTACATTTAATTGTGTAATTTATAATATTATTTGGGTTAAAAAAAATTATATAATATTATTTTACGACTATTAAAAAATATATATATTATTATACATATAAGCTGCAAGTAACATACGTGAGCAACTTTAACTGGTGACTAGCAACTATAACCCTAATTGATGGCGGAACTTGACTCGCCTGTCGGCAGTCGCCAATTGGTAACTTAAAGAAGCAACAAGTTTTATACTAATATTTAAAATTAAAATTTGATTAAATTACTATTTAGTCACGACTTTAGGCTAAATTAACTTAGTGAATCTTTGCTTTTTCAGAAATGTATTAAAAATATCATGTATTTAGTCTTTTTGTTTTTGTCCATAATTGGTCCATTTGCCGTGAATTTTAATGAAAAAGACACATATACCCTTTATGAAAATGATAGAGCCATTTAAAAAAAAAAAATTAGAGCTAGTGTTTTAAAATTATTATTTTTAGCATTATTATGTAAAAAGAAAAATCAACTTGATATAAAAATAATCAAAAGGAAAATTGACTAAAAGTAAAACAATAAAAATATGTAGACATAAGATTCAATTTTTTCCATTTTATTATATGGTAGGAATTTAAACCCACCATAGTCAAATATCAAAGTCACAAATCTAATCTGGCTTGTAGGTTGAGACCCATGGCCTTTTGACAACAAACTGAATCTCTCATGACGACGACTATTCAGTAGCTGGGATTCTGCTCTCTATCAAGTAAATTCTGTAAATATTTTTGCTAAGCAGTAGTGTGAGTATGTTGAAACTCGTCGGTATAAAGTTATCGGAGACAATCTAATCACATTTTTCATTTTGATGATTGTTTTATCTCACTCTCGGTTGCATACGGCGACAATGAAGGATGGCCCGGTAGAGGCTTCTAGAAGAAAGCAGATGAACCAAGGGCATTTGTGGAAGTTAGCTTAGTTTCTAGGCCTGTGGGCCTTGCTATACATAGACCATTTATCTGTGGTTGTTGGTCTGGGCTTCAAGTCCATGTTTATCTCATAATGAGTAGTTGTAATTAGACTCTTGGTAATGTTATTGTGTTTGCTGTAATTACTGGGCTTCCCCCATATGACTCAATTATTGTACTACTTTGGGCTCCATGCCCCCTATAAATGCTAACATATTTTCTTCCTTTGGCAAAAAAAAAAAAAAAAGATTTTTACACAAATACCAAAAAAAAAAATATATATTTTTATATATGTCTTCTTCTTTTTTTTTTTTTTTTAAATACACTTATTAAATTTTCTATTTAAAAATTGTTTCACTTTTAAAGGTATATCATAAGTATGTCAAAAGTATAAAAAAAAAAAAAGTATATCAAAAGTATTAAAAAAAAAAAAGTGTCCATCCAATAAAGGTAATTTAAAAGTAAAAAAGCTCTCTCTCTTTTGGTAGCTCTGTTAGGTTTTTTTCCTCTCTGTTTACGCCACTAGGGCTTTCTTCTGGGGTTACCTCCGCTGACTTCGGTCACCGGTGGGATTACCCATTTTCTTTGCTTTCTTATGTAATTTTACGGTCTTTGCTTTCAACAAAGTCGTTTGTTGAGTCTTGTGTGCTCTATTGGCTTTCCGTTCACTTGGGGTTTTCGAATCTATGACTTTAGTCACCTGCGGCGGTGGTGCTACTCTTAACTACGGTATTATTCGGCCTACACACCATTTTGTTCTCTGATCTGTAAAGGTTTTGTCTTATCAACAGTGGGTGGGGGAAAGATTGGCTAGCCTTGGCTTTGGGTATTCAGTGTAGGTTCTCATGTTTGATATGGTTTTGTGGCTGGGTATTGAAACCCCTAGTAGAGGATTGGATCCTCCATGGCTTAGGCAACGGTCTGATCACCGGAAAGAGCCTAACTTCTACTATGGAATCACTGCTTTTCGCTATTTGTGGCAGTGGAGAGCGATTATAAAGCTTCTCTGTACTTATTCTTTAGGGTTTTGCTCAACCACAAGTGTTTCCTTTCATGTGTTGCTCTCTTCCAGTTTCTAGTCTCCGGTGGTAGAGATCGGAGTTTCAACGGAGAATTTCAAAGTAGGGGTGGTCTTAGGGTATTTGTGTCATTTAGTTTGCTCTCTCAGACTGTGGGCTGTGTTTTCTGTAATGGATTTCAAGTCCAAGTCAAATTATCCAATTGTGAATAGATTTTTAATGGACATTAGGTCCATGTTTGTTGTTTATTGTTGGGCTGTCTCCCGTTCTTACAGTATATTTGTACTTATTTGAGTTTTATACCTCTTTAATGCTAGCTTTTTCTTTCTCTCGGCCAAAAAACAAAAAATATATATATATAAAAAAGGGAATTTTTGAAAATCTAAAAAAATAAAAGGATATTTTAAAAAAATTAAAAAAGTGTATTTCGTGTGATTTCCTAAAAAAAAAAAAAAAATTGATTTTTTTTTCACTAAACAAACATAACTTTAGATGGCCAATTGGAAATCTTAAATTCCGCAGCTCCGAGATTGCTACGAGGATCCGGATTTGCTTTTGTTTGTTTAATTTCCTAAAAGAAAAAAATAAAAAAAATCACAAACATAACTTTAGATGGCCAATTGGATTTCTTAAATTCCGCAGCTCCGAGATTACTACGAGGATCCGGATTTGCTTTTGTTTGTGACTATTGAGTCATGTTCAAGTGATGAGAAAAAGGAACCTTATTTATTAAATGCGTCCACCAACCAGCGCAACTTGAGAAGAACCTCCATAACTCACCGACTCCACAACCTCTTTCATGGCAATAACTTGCTTTTGAATCGCTTCTCCAACTCGGCTGCACTCGCAGATCCCTCTTCGAATTGAGTCTCTGACAAAGCCAGTTTCATCTCCTCCACCAAGATTGAGTCTCTGATCGTTTACTCTTTGCGTTTACATAGACTAATTAAAAAGAGTACAAAAACCAAAAGAGAGCTTCTTCAATGGATTCTTAAACAACCAAAATCAAATCAAGATTTACATGGCCTTTGTGTCTTTCTCCTCTTTACAATCGCTCCATTTTGGATGGAGGGGTCAAATAATAAAAAGAACTAAAAAAGTAGGGACTTACTAATTTATTTAACTTAAAGTTAAGTACTAAATAATAATTTGCTTTTAATTTTTTTTTTTAAGTATTACATAAATTAAAATATAATAATTATATAAGTTAATTAATGAATATAAACAATTATAACATAATAAAATTTATTCACATTTTGTTTATTTAGTATATACAACCACACAAATTAGTTTTTTTTTTCTTCATATAATTAATTATAATACTATTTTTTTTATCAACAAATGATTTATTAATTTTTTTTATTAGTTGTTTAGTATGATAAATTAAAAAAAATGTCATGGAAAAGGAAAAGATTATATTTATTTATTAAAATATTAAGCTATCAAGAGAAGCCCATCAAGAGATGTGAATGGCCCAAAGTCTACAACCCAGCCTTCCCAAAATTACATCTCTATCTCACTAAAAATGAAGTATCCCATGTGTGGCTTGTTATAAAGGAAAAGAAAGGAAATGAAAATATATTATAATATTGAATTTATAATTATATTATAATTTCATAATTAGTTACTTTAATTTATTTGCAAGGAATGACTCTTAAATGATAGATAATTATTTTTTTTCCTATACTATTTTATTTTATTTTTCTTTCCTTTCATATTCCTCTTCTCAAACAAAGTCTAAATGTGTGGCAATGGAGATTTTGAATTTGAATTTGAATTTTCTCATATACTAGAGTGTTTATTTACTTTAATTAGTGACTTTTGGTTTGATAAATAAATTTGATTGTAAATGGTTTGATAATTGTGAAATCGAAAGTGTGATATGGATACTATTGATATTATTATTTTTTTTATATATATGACAAATTATACTCATTAAATGTAATTAATATTTCAATAATATCATATAAAATATATATTAATAAAAGTAATTATATATTTTTATTATTTTAATTTAGTCTAAGTATTTACCATGAAAGTTATAGTTAAAAGAGAAAGATTACTCCTAGCTCATTAGAGTTGATTCTTTTTTTTTTTAATCATATACAATCAATTTTCAAACTATAGTTAGATAATGCTAAAATATATTAATTTGTCCATACAAAATAATCAACTAAATAATCAAATAGCACATCAAAGTATAGTTTAATGGTCAGTATATATACAATCTGAACAATATACCTAAGTTTAATTTTATCTTTCAAAATATTTAAAAAAAAATAATTAATTAAATAAATTATTAATAAATATTTATAATATCAGTGAGATTTAAACTTTGGTTTTTTAATTGTTAGGGCCTCAATCTTGAGGTTTTTACCTTGAAGGCATTATTGACAAGCTAATTGGATTCTCTTTTTGTATAACTCATACAATGTTAATCTCCAATTACATTAAGATATTATAGCCCATAAGGCTATAACCCATATGATATTCAAAGGATAAAAAAAATATATAGGTAATGGTTTATTTGATTTACCTTAAAATAGTAACATAATTGTAAATATATATATATATATATTTTTTAGTATTGGAAAGAGGAGAATCGATCCTGAATCTATTACACAGGAGAATATGTACTTACTGTTAGACTATGTCTCGGTGTGTAATAGATATTTAAAATTAAGAAAAAAAATTTAAATTTATTTTTTAAACAATTAAATAAAATTTATTGATTAAATTAAGAATTATATTAGATTTATTGTGAACAAAAAAAAAAAAAATGAAATTTTATCTCAAGAATCATATTTCATTTATAACTTTAGAGATGTACATATATGGACTCCAAATCTACAAGAGAAGAAGACATTAATCAAAAGATCAAATTTCATGGTTTGGCAAATGTTTTTGGATGATCAAGTCAGTGACTTTAAATTTAAAGAATAATGGATCGAAGAAAATGACTATGATTAATAAATAGAATTTTTTTTTTTTTTTTTTTGGTGAGATGAATAGATTAGAAAATGTAGAAAAAAAAATACTATTTGTAAGTGAAATTTTGTTTTTTACATAACAGGACTAACCCAATTACATAGTGTGTCATATGATAGTATCATAGTGGTTGCTTTTGTTGTGTCGATGGATGTTTTCCTATAGCAGCTGACTGGCTATTACAGAGTGGTTCATTCTCTTTACCGTTTATGCCTTGTAAATTGTAATTTGAGGCTCATTTCTTGTTGTGTACGTACATCATCATTCTTATAGCTATTCATGGAGTTATAATTTTTTTTTTTTATGTGATTAAATTTTTTAAATTATAATTTACATCAACATAATATATATAATTAAGTCAATTTTTATATATTTAAAAAAAATTTTACTTAAAATAAACGGGCTATATATTGAAACGGGCCAAATATAATATATGACCAAATTTTTATAATCTTACACTTAATTTTTTTTTTGAATTTTAAAGATTAGGGAGACATGGTCACCCTCAATCCCTTCCTAACTCCAACATTGCTTATAGCAATTTCATGAAGTGTTATATGGTTAAAATTATAATTAAGGGTATCATGAATTGTTTGACGAGATAAAATTTTATCTACACTGAGTGTATATATACCAATCAAATGAGATAAAATCACATTAGAATAAAAAGGGATATCAGTGTATTTTCACTAGATAAAAAAAATAAAAGAATCATATCGACTAAAACATCTAATCACTAATTGATTTAATATGTGACATAAATTTATGCACTTAATATAGGTAAGAATCTTTTCGTTTCACCAAATGAGAGAATATGTGAATTTTTATAGGGTTTTTTACACAAATACATAAAAAATGAGAAAATATTATAAAAAAATACTCTCAAAAATAAAAATTTGAAAAAATGTCTATTCAGCCTTTTTTTATTACAAAAATACTCTCATTGACTTTTATATCATATATGTGATGGTGAGTTTTCTTAGAATGAGTTTTTTTTGAATAATAACCTAATAATATTATTTTTTTTAAATCTCAATAATTCTAAATTTCTTCTTAATATTATTATAAAATTAATTAATTATTTTTATTTTTTTATTTTATGAAATAAGCTCTTAATAATCATATATATTTTAATAAATGAAAACTAATTTAAATAAAAAATACAGAAAAATAATAGAAACTAACAATGGTAAAAAAAATTAAAAATAAGAAGAAAAAAAATTGTTCATTTTTATACATTTTAATTGATTGATGTAATTAATATTTTTGCTATATATAAATATTTTGATAAATTGACAATAATGTCAAGAAGTGCATTAACACACTTAAAAAAAAAAAAAAAA